>VXBB01011143.1:0-42088 GCA_013399915.1 Illadopsis cleaveri | reverse complement strand
TATTTCCTGCTAAACTGTGACTGCATGTATTAGTTTGCAGACTCTGAATGCAGCTTTTACCCAGCTAGACTGTGGCTGCAGGTTCCAACAATGGGCTCTAACTGCAGACCCACACCGACCTCCAGACTCACCTCACAGCAGTGATTCTCTCTCCCCAAGATCCTCCTTCTTCTTCATGTTCCTCATGTCCATGATCCTCCCTTCCCCAGCTAGCCCACTCCCTTTTACCACACTTATCTTTATTGGCTGTAGCTGTCACTCATCAGGGGCGAGGCTGTATTTGGGTAATTAACAGAGCTGTTACTTATCAGGGGCAAGGCCACCTGTATTCCTTTCTCCTGCAATGGCTAATAGACTACCTTGAGTTTAACACTTCTACATGAAGACTCTTCTCACTGCAGAACTAAAATTGCAATGAGTGAAAGAGGCAGGGGGAGAACTCAGACATCCTCTCAATCTTCCTGTACCAAATGCTCAGCAACTGTATTTAAAATATGTTCTCAAGAGGGAATAAATACTTAGGATACAAATGAACAAAGTACTGAAAACGTGTGTTTAGTTTAGGACACCTCTTAGTATCACAGATTCACATGCTTAAAACCCAACAAAGCACACACTGAAGAGTTTCACCTATAGAAGTTCCCTATAGACAAAAGAAATAAAATCCGTCGCTCAGTGAGCCAGGGAAGGAGGGCTCAAGCTATGCTATACAACTCTTGAGAAACAAGCAGAGTCAAATGACTCTTTAAATGGTGATCTCATTCAATATCCCTACTTTCCAGATTTTTTTAATGGTGAAAAATTAATGTTCTAATTGATTTTTCAGCCATTTTTCATTTTCATCTGTAAGCAAGCGACATTAATAATGAACTGCTCTTGAGAAAGGCTTTGATTTATTAGTGGGCTATGTTGTTGTACAATTAGAGGCTTCACTCTTTCCCATACTTCCTAACCTATTGTATTCTGGACAGTTTAAAATGTTTAATTTTCTAGCAATGTAATTAACCCTTTTTTTCCTTTTTTATTTAGGAGAATGCACATTTCATACTTGTATCATGCCAATCACATAATTTTTATATTGTTATCTAGTTGCCTTTAAGAAATGGATCCAGTTCAGAGCTGAATCTAAAGGAAGTAAGAAAACTATCAATGACCTCTTTTTCTGACCTCTCTAGTTTTTTCTTCCATGTGTTCCCTGAGTTAGATTTACCTTTACCTTAGATTTTTCTACCTTTGCAGTAGAAACATGGAAATAAAACAAGACTGTGGCTTGATGAAGTGACAGGCACTGTTTCATTCCTTTACTCCATGAGCATCAGGCAGAAGCAAAGATATTGCAAAAGGGAAGTATCCATAACTTTTCTCTCTCAAATAGGTTCATGTAGCTTTTGTCCCCAGTGGAACTTAAGCAATCTCACAGCAGCCTAAATTATGCTGCTGATCCTGAAAGTGATCTCAGCAGTGAGATACTGTTTTTACTGTGCCATAAAAGCAGGGCAGGGAGAAATACGTTCAAAAGCATGAGACAGCCTGGGGATTCTCTAAGCTGAAGAGATGTCTTACTGAACCGCTATTTTTAAATATTCTATTAGAAAAATTGGCACAAATATGGAGGCTTAATGACTCATTTGAAACTGCTTATTGATAACCAATGTGCATCTCTTAGCTCTCTGGGAATTATACTATACTTCTCATAGAGGATTCTTTAAACTGCACTTTAAACTGATTTATTAACACCTCATTAGAGTCTTATTAACCTCTTAAAAAAAAAGTGTAAGAAACCACAGAGCTCTTTCTTCATTTAATTTGAAACTATGCTTGCATGACTGTGAGTAAAAGGAGAGAAAAGCAAAACAGGAAAAGCACTAAGCCTTATGCCCAGCATCTCATCTCAGGCAGTACAAGTAAGAACAAGGCTGGTTACATGATTGATTTCTTTAAAGACGGTTTGGTACCAGGCCTGTGCAGACACTGCTGATACTGTCACAAATTAATATGATGTGGTGTTATTTTTATGAAACCTGTAATGAAAATGTTAACATACACACCAATGCTGTATGTCCTCTTCTCAATAAAAGAAGAAATAAAATAAATTTTAAAAGAATGTATGAAAGATCAACACAAAAAAAGAGGACAGCCTTACCATGTTTTGTGTTGAGGTCATCAATGGATTTGGGTATGTTTATATTCTTAGGAAGAACACAACATCTTTGACAATGCATTTTCATTTAATTTATTTACTGAATCTTTCAAGCAGCAGAACATAGTGTCACTTCTTACTCTTTAGAATCTTTCTTTTTATACAAATGCAGGTCTCCTGGAAATCATAGAGGTGCTATCAATTTTTTTTTTAATAGGTCTTTATGTACACATGGATTTTATAAGGCACTGCTTCAACTAAGGACTAACTTACTGATGTCAGTACTTAAAAAGAAATCTGCATTTTTTTCCCTGAATATGGTGCTGAATCTAGTTTTGGTCTACTCATGTATTAAATGAGATTTTTTTGGTTGCTTTTCCCTTGCAGGTAACTTTTTAATCCATGGGCTAAATTTTCAACAGAAGGTATTCAGAAGGAAGTTCTGAGAAACTCTAGAAAAATTGTTAATTGATTAAAGAAAAAGTAACTGATTAGAAAGCACTTTTCTGAATGAAAGATATGGATAAATTAGCTTTTTTTTTTCAACTCCTTGGCAGCAGAAAGCTGGTCTTGGTGCCTGTATAATTTGACTTGGCTTTTAGGCACATAATCAAATTTTGACAGAGTCTTTGTACATGTTCTTTTTTACCTCATGAACAAACGCACACAAAAAAACAATAGGGAGCATTGGCACAACTTTGCATTACTGTCAGTGTTGGAGGAAAAGGTTATAGAGGATATGAATGAGACAGAAATAATAAATACTTGTTGTAGGCCTAAGGTAGCAAAGTTTCTTTCACACAAAGAATGTAACAGTGCTCAATTCATTAGAGTGCCTATCTCCACATGGTTTGGCTGGAAGCAATGGCTATAACCCAAGCCTGGTTTAAACCTGTGACTCCATTTTTTAACAGACCTGTTACGTCATGGATTAAGTTGGAGAAAAATTACATTCATGGCCAGTGTTGTTCATTTGCATGGACTACTAGTGCTGCTTTTCTCAGTTTCAAAATAAAGGTTCTAGTGTTTCCAAATAACTCATTTATTTTCTTCTGAGTTTCTAGGCCACCCAAATTCAAACACTTTAAAAGGATTNAAAATAATGGATCATGACACTTAAATTTATTTGCACTTGGTGGAGCATGTGCTCTCCAAGTATCTGATACTCAGATTATATCCTTCCACTAATCTGGCACTGTGTCCCACCTGCATCACCAGAGCAACTACTGTGTCCTTAGATTGCTGAAAGCCACGCCTTCTGTCTGTCACAAATACAAATTAAGTGCAAAGAACCCACCATTCAATTACTTCNAAAATAATGGATCATGACACTTAATTTATTTGCACTTGGTGGAGTATGTGCTCTCCAAGTATATGATACTCAGATTATATCATTCCAGTAATCTGGCACTGTGTCCCATCTGCATCACCAGAGCACCTACTGTATCCTTACACCACTAAAAGCCACGCCTTCTGTCTATCACAAATAGAGATTAAGTGCAAAGAACACACAATTCAATTACTTTCTTTTTCCTTTCTGCATTCTTATTGCCACTAGAATTAAAATAAAGTCTATATGTGCAGTCAGGGAGTCACACCCTTTCATCCAGGCCCATGGAGTGTGCCTCTTGCAAATGATAAGAAGAGCCCCTTGTATATTAACATAAAAGTACAGTATAGATAATGAAAAGAAAATCTCCTAGTGTCTTGCACTTAATGAAGTGACAAACCTGAAGGGTCAGTAGATAGATAAAAATATATTCCTATTCAGTTCTTGACCTGGCACTACCAAACACCAACATAGTTTATTTTTTAGCTGAACAATGAGAAAAAATTTTAAGAGAACAGTAAGGTAAAAACAGTCCCACTTCCAAAATAATAAATCATTGAAATTGTTAAAGGAGGTGCTGGGAAAAATTACTGTATTGATGTTTCTTTAACATTTAGGTCTTCCTTCTGTAAAAAACATGAGCATGCACTTACATCAAAAAAAGTCTGACTTGTAAATCTCTGAAGAACAAATTTTCTTCAATTTTTTTAGGCAGCTTAATTTATCAATATATTTAAATATATTTTGTTGGACAACAGTTACTTGTACAGCCTATCTATCTTTATCCGTCTCTGTTCACATTGTTCTTTCCCATTCTTTTTTCTTTTTAGATAAACAAAAACATTTTTTTCGTACATTCAGTGAACCATAACTCTCTATATGATAATTCATATTTAGTATAAACATACATTTTTTTTCCACCATGCCAAGAGCAAATGATTGGAGCAATCAAGTTGAAGTCCATATTTTCATACCAATCATGTTGAAACTTACCAAACACTTTGCTTCTAAACTTTTATTCAGTTGTTTCGTTTTGTAATTTATACAAAAATTTACCAAGAATTTCATTAGAGTGCCTATCGCATGGCAATGCACCATTGAGTATTGCAATGGTACACATTTAATACACAATGGTATTTTGCCATCTTAACAATCTCTTCAGGGCCTGGGGGCACTGTATGTATGGACACTACAATGTATGAGGTAATAATTTATTTAAATTAGCACTAGGTTTGCTTTTAAAGAAACTTGCATGTGACAAATATGTTATTGGCTGGCATGCCATTCTATATTTTAGGATTAAATAACAGGCGAGATCATATATCAGAATCTACTTACATATTCCAGTATTCTTGACAGTCTTTCCATTCATCCAAAGGCTGTAGATTGACTTTGTGGTTACTGTTTTTCTTCATATGGTATGGTCATTCTCATGCCATTTTAGACAAAGATTTGGTTTAAATGAAGTTGGTAGCAATTTTTTAAAAATATACTGGTGTTCAGCTTTCCCAAAGCAATTTGTGCCGAATGTATTAGTCTTTTATATTTTTTAATCAAGACTTGTCAATGTTTTTAACTTGCATTTTCCCTTCCCTACACAGTTCACAGGAAGCCAAACCAACTTTGAACTGTTTGTTCTTAAGCACAATTTGCATATCCAGTCACAAAATTTCCCCTCTGGATAAGACAGGCATTAACACACCATTTGTTTTCAGCTTATCAGACATCAGACCTCTAACAATGGCTCTGACGTGTACTAGCAGTGAAAGAAGGCTCAGCCTTCCTCAGGCTGCCCATTTAACTCATGTCCTATCCCGTGGTACAGGGAAAACTTCTGCAGAGGCATTTGTGGTCCTCTACCTCACTCACTGGACTTCCTTCCCAAGCAAATCACAGGAATGAGTGGCTGGAAAGCAGAGGAGGAGCCCAAAAGAGCAGCTGGAACAGCGGCTTCAGTGGCTGCCATTCCCCCTCTCAGCGGGGTATTTAGGGGCTTCTGGGGCTCACAGCTCTCAGGGCACAAGGGGAAACTCTGGTCCTTCCTCCAAGCTGCATCCAGCTTTACATGGAATGTTTCGGTTTGATGTCTCAAAGCTCCACCATCACAGGATCTTATATCCACTGTGAGGACCACAGAGTGCAGATAATTCCAAGACTCTGTAAGGGGGTTTTAAATTACCAGCTTCCTGTGGTAAAGGGCTGTGAGAGTAAGACTGAATAGAAGTCAGGAAGGGGATGGCGACGGAAAATATTTGCAATAATAATAACAAAATTTCTGTGACTATAGCTCTCTGCCTTGCAACTTCCTGTGGTAGGTTATTAGCCTAAAGGAGAAGTTCAGATCACCTTGAAACTGGGATCAATTTTTTGCAGGTATGTGCAGCTGAGGGAAGACAACCTCACCTGCAAGGTCCACAAAACCCCCACATTATGACCTATGCCCTTTCTCTCTGGGAACATGAAAATTAATCCACGCTTCTAGTTGTGAATCCATGTCTGTAGCTCCAGGCAATGGAGGGTAAAGATGTACCTTGGTGATCTGCAGATATCACATGATGGTACTCACTCGTCCCAGAAGGTTGTTGACAGGTTATGTTCATTAGTTTTCATATGAGTCACACTGTTACTAAATTGATAGAGCTACAGAAAAGCCTACCAGTGAACAAAAATAAATAAGAACATTTCTTCTCCCTAACTCACCATCTGCCACAAGCTTATGATACCTTCAAATTACTTCAGGTAGTTATGCCATGTTTTCTATAGACTAGACTCACTATTTACTTGATTTTTCCTCAGAAAGTGCAAGCAATTGCAATTCCATTAATACAGTCCTGGGGAACCATCCTGTATTTGGTCCAGCTAACCACTTCTGTGATGTTTTCTAAATGCACTTAATAAAATCATTAATTCTACAGCTCCACAGACTTGCTAAAAAAACCCCCCAACCCTTAGATAATGAGTACTACTGGTAGGTATTTTCTGAGTTGATTCTGGGAATGATTAGCATAACTGCATAAAGTCAGACCAAACCCAGGACAAACTCCAGCAGAGACCAAGAGCAAGGGACTCAGGAGCAGCAGCAGAACAAGGCAAACCAAAATGTTACATCTCAACAGTGTTTCTATGCCCTCCAGACACTTTCACCACAGGAATTATATATATCCTTGTAGTAACTATTAACAGATGCACCTGGCCAATCCTCCTATGGAGGATTCCTCCACAGAAACCTTTAGACCCAAAATAACTTCCACCTCAACAGCTCAAATACCCACTGCACTGAAGGTCACCTTTCATGTTTGGAAACATGTTTCTTTCCATGTACTTAGTTTTTGTACATAAGTGATACATAATTACATAATGTTGACACATTGGTCATAATTTTACCATTGTTTTATTTAGTCATTTCCATGTGTTTTTCCTGATGCCCTTCCTCAAATCTTGTTATCGCATTATTTCTGAGATGGGGGAAAGAGGGAAATGCCTTACAGGATTAGAGACATGTGCATACCATGGGTGTGCATAATGTAAGAGACACATTACTAAAAATTCCTAGTGTTCAATTTCCTCTTTTGATTGATAAGAGCATTAATCTGACATTGTCTTAGTACCCTTAATCATAATTCCTAGATTTCATTCAGAGCAAAAGTTAACTCAGGACCTATTGCTTTATATATGAAATTAGAAATTTTTGAATCATTAGTATTTCCACTGGATTTTATCTGATGGGCCTACAGACTAGCTCAAGCATGTGAAAACAAATCAAGGTGACCACAGTTCTGAAACCTAGATACCAACGTTAAAATAAACACAAATTGCAGCAATAGCAATGAAAATGGTGGTGCTGTGGTATTCTGACATTGCAAATGCAGTTAACACCCCACCATCGACATGCTTTACACAGGCTAACTATTCTTCCTGACACAAATGGGATCTACACATTCCTGACTGATACAGGTGTACCCTAAATAAGTTATTTTATTTGGAATTACAGGGGAAAATAATGTGTCTTTTATGTATTTGATGTAAAACAAGAGACTTTATGCAACAGCAAGTTCTGGATTTACACTTGGAGTGTGTGGATTTTTATTTTTTTTTTTAAATAACAGCACAAGCCCACTATAGGTAAAGCATAAGAATAAAAGCGAAATGTTTGCAGATTTTCATTTCTTTAAATGCAAATAAAATGTGTCTGGCCTAGATTCCCCAAGTTTGTTAAGCTGGAGCATGTGTGAAAAAATATTACAAGAGGTAAGTCTCAACAAGTCTGGTGTTTGGGCAATGAGCTGTTTATGATTTGACCAGTAAAAAACTGAATTAAACAAATTACAAACTGAAAAAGAAATGTGAATTTCCAGCTGCCTGTAAGCTGGATTTCATTGATTAGATTTGTTCTGACACAAATAAACAAGTTGAATCACTTTTCTGTATTATTAATCAAGATTTTATATTGGTTTTATTTGAATATTTAATCAGTAGGATGTAAGTAGATTTTCTTAGAATTATGTGAGTTACCATGAATCAGAAACTTAGTACTTTCACATTTTAGCTTTTATTCTTCCTTCATATGCAATAAATTCATAATATATTTGCCTGTACTTATCTACTTTATTGAACCATTTTCATTAGTCTTTTCAGCTGTGATATTCCTCATTCTCTTGAGTTTCAACATGGACAGTCAATTTTGCAGCAGCTTCCCCTTTTAGAAGTGTCAGTAATAGAAAATAAGGAAGTTAAAATTCTAGAATTATAGTAACTTTAAGCCAAAAGTTTCCTTCCAATTCTATTATATAAGCAGGAAATTTGGACCCAAAAAGTACCAAGATTGCCATTACATTATGGATTCCCATACTAGATAAATGATGGAAATTTTTTTCAGTTAGTTTTTTCCTGATTCCTGTGTCTAGGCTTTTCTCAGCAGAACCTAACACAGTCTGTCCTACCTTTACAGTAATATTACCCACAGTGGTAAATTGAATTGCTGGTAAATTGAATGTGACATCCACAGCCTGGGATGCTATGGGGTAGTAGCTTTGGCATGAATTTTATAAGTAGCAATTGCACTTAGTTTCTAGTTGCTGAGGTATATCTGAGGTAGTGCAATGGTTCAGAAGTAAGCAGGTTTGGGGGTTTGGCTTTTTTGTTGGCCTTCAAGAGCAGGAAGAAGAATGTGACATGAACAGATAACTTCTGATTACCTGCAGGCTGTTACAGTTCACTGCATGTTGGCCAAATCCAGAACTAAGTATAGGACTGCAATAATAAGATTTACAGGACTCAAAACATAACAGATCAAGGATATTGCATTAGTTCTGGTTCCCGAAAGGCCTGAAATAGCAGGACAGTGTCTGTTATCAAAAGAATTAAGGCTAGTTCCCAAATAGTTACAAAGCTCTCAGTGGGAAATTTTGGGATTTGGATCCTGCAACAGAAGGCTAACCTGAGGAATGGTACTAGCATGGGCATATGCTGGCAGCAATAATTCATCGCTAGCCTTCATTCCATAGGATGCCCTGAAGAAACAAAGGGTTTAGCCCTTTTTACTACATCTAACATCCTCATCTAAGAACATTTCAAATGAGCAATATGACAATCAGGACAATCTTGTTGCTGTTTCTGAGCTGCCATTCAAGTCAAGTTTAGATTGCACTTGGGATTAGCAGAAAGATGATAAAGGTTCAGTTTATTATTAGGTGAACAAAGACAACAAAGATGAGGGCTGATACCATCTGGGCAACTTCTCATGGATATTTCTGGAGAAGATACAAGATACTAGGCTAAGATGGATGGTAGGTTAACAGCTAGAATTTGAGTAACCAGCAGTGAAGGGCAAAACTGTTGCTGCATTTTGAAATATTTCTGAAACAAGATGTAGATTGCAGAAGTACAGTGATCACAATTTGTTACGAGTGGGTTCATTTAGGCCACAGTTTTAATGGATGCATATATTCATAGACCCACTGATAGAACCATTTTTTACTTATTCTAGAACCTACTGCTTCATTACAGCATGTGAATGTTTTTCAGATTCCACCAGAAGAACAATCCTTTTGGTCCCTACTGTTGTGAATATCCACCCTACACCACAGCTAAACCTATATGCTGATCAAGCCTGCAACAAAACAGAAAAACTCTTGGCCAATTTTTTGCCAATTGTTATCTTTCTGATGAGGACTTTGCATGATCTGTGAATCAAACTAAAGTTTCATTGGAAGCTCCAACTTCCATCCATAACTGAACTCTTAATACAAGACCCAACTGAAAACCTGGTTCTCAGATTTGCTTTGTACCTTTGCTCTGGAGGATCTGGTAGGTTCTCCAGCCTAACCTTTACCTTATTCCATTTTGTCCTGTCTTAGGCAAAGTCTTATCTCAGAACAGAAAGTTTTATCCCATGAAATCACAGTAGCATTTCTCATTGTTTTCCTATCTATCTTGCAGGATTTAATGACTAGCCTTAACCTTATCCTTGGAATAAATCAGGAAGGAATTGTCTTGCTGGCTTCAGCATCTTTATAGCTTGCAGTATTCAGCCATAATCATAAATTCTTCAGTTCTCACTGTTCTAACCTCCACCCCTCAGCCTTGGACATAACATACCATATACCTGCACCTGTAGACACAGAATTACCACTGCTAGAGAACCAACATTCTTTTAAAGAACATTTACCCTTCAACTACTTGTTCAGCTCATGCTATAAGAACCATGTGCACTTTGGGCTGTCTTAGAGATGGAATTCAGGTTAAAACAAAGTGCTGACATCAAACTGAAATGCTATCATCCTGGATACTACAACATCTAACTAGGATATATTTATACTCTGTACAGGGGAGTTCAAGGCAGTATCAAGTAGGAATATTAGTTCTGGGTGAACTTAGATTTTCACTCTTAGAGGCTGCAATTTCAGGCCATAAAAGGGTTATTTCTACATTATTGGGGTACCTAAATCTAAGGTACATCACAGTACCTCTGAGCACATGAGTGTGAAGCCTTTATCTTGCTTCCAGACTTAAGTACTGCCAGATCTTTCGTGCAGGAATGGGTCTCCTGAACAGAGCAACAAAATAAGGCTGCGATAACACTCAGATTTTATAGTAGTTTAGCAGCAGGAATGAAATTCTTTTCTGGCTCCCTGGCAAATCTTCTCCAAAGCACTTCATCTATCACGGTGTGTAGATTTCTGCAGTGGAGACAACCAATATCCACTCATGAGGTGCTCTGGTTTTTAAAACTAATTGAAGTACAGCTTGGAAAACACAGTGGATCTGGCTTTGCTAGGGAGGTCTTAGGATTGGAAGAATTGATCAAAGAAGGGAGACCTCAGCTTCTGTCCATTCTTTAAGGAATATTCATGCATTTCATCCTGCAGCGTTTCCATATGTAAGCTGTTGGGACAAATGCCAGGACTCGTATCTTCTCCTCATCAAGAGAAGTGTGAAGTTAGAGAACATGCACAAAATACTCTCTCCTACTCTTAAAAGAATCCAGTGCACATCTTTCTTTACTAACAGCACTGGTAGTGGTATTTCTCAAAAATATTAGTAGATTTTCAGTCAAATGCGCCATGGAGAATTGATTAAACAAGGTGATGTTTGTAAGTTATCCTCTAAAATGCTAGCAAGACTGGGGAGGGAGGAGTTTGGGATCCAAAGTGAATTACAAACTACTCTGAGGCTAGTGTTTGCTGTTAGCACTTTGTGGCTCAGCTGGAGCAATCCAGTTCCATTCTCTAGTAAGAATAACAAATATAGTTTTGACACCTTCATTATCACTTTGACAGAACAGGTTTTGACCAAGCACAATTTTTGAAGACAATCTTCTAGATTCATTACCAGTATGGCTTATATTAACCCTGGGGCGCTACAACCAAGTACATATGGCTGCATAACCAGGGCAGGGAAGAACCTCCTACGTCAGTCATGGGTGTACTGATTTCCTTTGCAAGGGCTCTGGGTCGCTGATTGTAGCCTGTGCAGCTTGAAGGAGAAAGCCAGAAGCAACAATTGCAAGGGTGACTAATTGAGAGCGCAGACACAAGTTGTAGAGGATAAGATACAAGAGATATGTCGATTTTAAAATAAATCAGTTTCACACTGTATGTAGAAAAACATTACTTTCTGCAACTAAACAAGATTAGGCCAGAGACTACATCAGACATAAGAGTCTACTTTTTAATTCTAGCAGAACAAGAGAAGTCAATAGGTTTGAATTGTATGCTAAAAGCAGGTACCATAGTCAAATATTTTCCAGATTTATTATTTCTGCTTTTTAAATAAGAAGTCAAATTAATCAAAACACTGAAAGAATTGAGGGGGAAAAAAACCCAAACTAATGACTGCCTGCATGTCTATTTCATGTCCATCAATAGGAGTTCTGAAACCTGTGGCCTAGATACTATAATCATTATACTCAGGCATAGATCTGTCCACATAAGTCATATTGAAGGTGATGTTTGAGTAGTTTCTGTACTGTTTAAGAGAACAATATGGAAAACTGACTCCAATACCAAAGTCAGGGAAAGCCATTTATTTTCATACTTGTGTTTCTCCTCATGCAAAGAAAAGAAAAATACATAAAACAGATTAGAATGTAACTGAGTAAAACTGGCTTCCCAATCTTAGCAACGAAATATTTGAAATGTTTATGGTAAGTTCCAGTTTGCTAATGCAGACATTTAAAAGCAGAAGACACTATTCTGCTCCCGATGTCAGGTTAAAAAATCTGGTATAAATTTGGTGTGAACACATATGTGTTTCTCTCAAAAAGGGTTTTCCAGAAGATTAATTTCCAGACTTTGATTCTACAAATATCTGTCTTTTTTTTCACTTATGAGAATAAGCAGTTGAAGTTAATCTACTGAAAGGAGATGCAATATGTGCTTAGAACTTTGCCTTGTTTGATAGGAGACTTGATATAATAATCCTAAGGTGTTTTTAATCAAAGGAATGTGAAGATACACTTTAACTGTGTATATGGCATCAGTGATTGAGGTTATGTGAGTAATGAATATAAAAATGTTCTATCAGCAACAGACAGTAAGAATTTGATCATTATATCTTGAATTGGAAAGAAACAGGCAACTTATTAGATCTGTTTATATACATTATTCTTCCATTAGCAGAATAAGTGACTTAAGTTGAATTTCTTTTATTTCAGAATTGAAATGATAAAGAATAAGTCTGTCTAGGAAGGGCTAATAAAAGCCATAGTTTTTATGAATCTAGAAGATTGTCTTCAAAAATTGTGCTCAGTTAAAACATGTGCCATCTAAGTGATGACAAAGGTATAAGGAATAAGACCACTCTACAGGGCAATGGAAAACAACAGGATTCTTCTAGTTAATTTAGGCATGAGACTTGAAAAAATCCATATCCTACTAGAGGTTTCTAGTCCATTTCCATTATTAAGTTGAAATAAAAAGAATAATGGATACACTGCCTTGGGCAAATGGAATTTATGTGTTTGACACAGAGCAACATCCACTGAGATCGTGGTAAAAACTCCAAACTTTCTCTTCCCAGTTTTTGGTTTATGTTGAGAGACATGTATCCAGAGGATAGAGAACAAAACAGGGACAATGCAAAACTGAATTCTGTTCCAAGCTCTCACACAAATTTCGTGTATGACTTTGGAGAACTCACAGCATATGCCTTTCATTCCCTTAAAAACGTTGTGCTGGTTGTATGAGGTTAGATAGCAGTCCTCGAGAGACAAGGGCTTTTACTGTGTGTTTGTACAGCACAAGTGTGACAATGCCAGGGCTTAAATTAAAGTCTCTAGGTACAGTGAATAAATATGAGCACATTCAGCAAAAATAAGATAAACAACAAAAGAGATTGCACATGACAGTACAAAAAACCACAGAAAATTGACTGCTTGGATTTGACACCATCTGGGTGTTAAAGGTAACACTGAGTAGAAAAACATAGTATATTTTTTGATTCTTGCTATTGATGCCAAAATAAAGCTAGAGGGCAAGTTTAGGATTTTTGTAATACAAGTTCTGCTTTGCAAAACATAATTGGATCTGTTGCAGCAATTACTCTTAAGTGGAGACTCACAATTTTCCCTTTGATAATCATGTTGCAAGGTTTGAAAGAGATTTGAATATCAATGCACCTAATTGTCCTTTCCCAGAAGTGAAAGTTCCCAGTAAGGCTGATAGAGGTAGGAGTGACAGCTGAAAACAGGGCAGGTGAGATATGGCAGCTCCAGAAGTTAGTTACAAGCAGCTACTCCTCATCTCAGACCTGTCTGGTTTATTACAATGTCCTTTTAAAAACAATGGGGAAATCACTCCTCAGAGAGCACACAAAAAAAAATGCTTCAGCTTCTTGAAGACTGCATTGCATCAGAGGAGTAAACTTAGTCTTGTTTATGTCATTGCTAGTTGATGTCTCAGATTTCCTGTGCTCTAGTTAGCAAACACTTGAAGATACAAATCTGACCTTGGGTTTTCCTCTTGGAAAAAAGTCTGTGAAATGAACAACAGATTTGAGGAGTTTGTGACAAGCTGTACTGCTGAAGAGAAATAGTGTATCATACTGCAGAAGATAAATTTTCCAGAGTATTTAACGTTTCTTGCTCATTTAAAAACCTCATTACACTTCAGATGATCTACCAAAGACATGAACAACTGAAGTCAGGTTTTTACTCCAGGATGAGGTAAGTCTCCTAGCCCACAAGGATTCCCAGGAAGTGTTACTCACCACTGCTCAGAGTTCTAGGTGCCTGCTGGGACTCTCATAAGTAAAAAACCCTAAATTACTTAAGTGTGGGTGTAGATTTTTAACCATAGCAGCCTACATTGCAGCTTCTCCCAAATGGATCCTTAAAAGGTTCATTATCACCTCTCTTTTGCTCAGATTTGCAATAAGGTGTTTGCAATATTTATGCTACAAAGACAGACCTTTTTCAAACAATGAGCCATCCAAATAAAGACAATGTGTATATATCTGCTTTAAAACAGGAAACAGCAGGGAGACCTTTGCTTGTTGAAGATATTCAAGGTCATGCCACCTATTTCCTTTACTGGAAGAATGTGGATGTTGCCTAGGACCAATAGACAAGTGATCCCTGTGAGATTTCATAATGAAAATATCAGTTAGTAAAGAAGCACTTTCTCATTACCACATTCTTCAGATGTGTCTATTGAGGAAAGATTCTAATATTTTATAGGCATCACATATTTTTAGCTATTCTGATTACTAAGTGTATAGAATAACAGATCTGGTAAATGGCCTAGAGTACAAGTCTTGTGAGGAGTGGCTGAGGGAGCTGGGATTGTTTAGTCTAGAGAAAAGGAGAATCAGAAGACGCCTTACTGTTCTCTACAACTACCTGAGAGGAGATTGTGGCATGGCAAGGTGAGTGTTGATCTCCCAGTTAACAAGGGTCAGGAGGAGAGGAAATGGCCTCAAGTTGTGTTTGAGTTTGAGACTGGAAAAATTTTTAGATTAGGAAAAATTTCTTCACTGAAAGAGTTGTCAGGCTTCAGTTGTCATCCTGGAACAGGCTACCCAGGATGTGACTGAGTCACTATCCTGAAGGTATTTAAAAGGAGTATAGATGTGGTGTTTAAAGACATGCTTTAGTGATATTTAAACTTTATATTTTAGTACCTTTTAAATGATAACTAAATAATTTTAATTCAATCAGTAAGTAACCCAGAAAAATAGTCAACTGTAAGTACTAAACTTAGGGGGTCTTTTTTTCTCTTATCTGGTTGATGGCCAGCTGAGAATTCTGTGAGTTCCAGCAGAGTCAGCAAAGGGAAGTTGCTTTGCAGAAAAGGACCTGCAGGTGCTGGTGAACACCGAGTGGAGCATGAGCCAGCAATATTCCCTTGTGGCAAAGAAGGCTTGTCCTGGGCTACTTTAGAAGGAGCTCTGCCAGTAGGTTGATGGAGATGAGCCTTCCCTCTGCACTGGTGAGGCCACAGCTGCAGTGCTGTGTCTGGGTCTGTGCTTCCTGGTACAACAGAGGTATGGAGTTACTGGAAGAAAATGAAGCAGAGGGCAATGAAGATGGCTAAGAGACTGGAGAACCTCTCCTACAAGGAAAGGCTGAGTGAGCTGGAGCTGTTCAGCCTGGGAAGAGAAAGTTCAGGAAGGAATTCATCAGTGTGTACAAATACCTGAAGGGAGGGTATAGAGAATATGGATCCAGGCTCTTCTCAGTAGCATCCAGTGACAGATCAAGAGTCAACGGAACACAGGAGTCTTTTCCAAACATCAGAAAACTCTTCTTTACTGTGCAGTTGACTGAGGACTGGCACAGGTTGCCTGGAGAGGTGGTAGAGTCTCCATCTTGGAGATATTCAAAAGCTGTCTGGACTCGGTCCTGGACAGACTTCTCTCGGTGTCATTGCAGGGAGATTTAACAGCCCTGAGGCCCCCTTCCAACTCCGCCCTTCTGTGATTTTGTGATCTGATTATGAGTGCTGTGAATCATTAATGCCGATGCTTGGTAATTCCTGGAACACTGGCAAAATTCCAGATAATAGAAGAAAATCCATGCTATGACAATATTAAAAACACCTATTGGAAAATATCAGTCTTGACCAAGATACTAGAGTAGGTGGAAAAGAGTTGAAAAGTGAGGAATTAAATATGAGAGTGTAAATATGAGAGCTAAACATTACGGGTGCAAGCAGTGGATATTTTCATTACCTGAATTGTTTAGTGGCATTATATTTTGGGATGCAAACACATTCCACCCCCCAAAAATTTGATGTAATAAATTGCTTTGTGACATTTTAATAATAGTTAGAAAACCCAAACAACTTTGATAGAATTTAAATTACAGTTATATAATCTTTATGTTTAAGCCAGGATACATCAGTAGCATTTATACTTAATTTATTCAGGTTTTCATCCCTCAATCTGAATGGAAAAAAATAACATAAAATGACATATAGGATATGAGACTGGAGAGCTGGACACTATTAATAGGACAGATTATTGACAAAATTTATATATACCAGGTTAGTGGTAAACAGTGGTAAACAGTCCAGAGGGAAAAAAAAAAGGTAAGCAATCAAATCAATAACCCACACTCAGCAAGATGGTATGGGACATTTTACTTACCAGACAGGAGATGGTATGTCATGTCTTAAGACGACTCTGTCCTGCACTGTATGGTCAGATCAATATAAGCACACTGTGAAAGTGTCCCAGACCAATACGGAAACAATCCCTGTAACAGCCTGGAGCTCAAGGCTGTGTAGGCTAAAACATTACTACTTTTTGTATTGATGTTAATGCCACTGGGATCATGTGTCTAGTTCTGCTATCTAGAAGAGTAGGAGAGAAATCACAGAAGATTTAGAGAAAATAAACCACAAGGATAACCAAGATGTGGAAAATGTTCCTTATAAAGGAGAACTTTCAACAGCTACCAAAAAAGAGATGAACTCTCTGCTTTACATGGGGGTGAAAATGTCATCATGTCTCTGAGATAACTGTATCTTTCAATCCAGTAAAATCTAGCTGAACACTGGAACTTGCTTAAGCATAGCATCAACTACATTTAATTAGGTTTTATGTTTCTCTAATTCTTCAGCCCATTCTCTCAAGAAAAAACCTGCTTCTTAAGACCTCCCAGTGGCTGATGACTCACACAGCAAAAGAACTTTATGCAGTAGAAACATAATATATGCAGATAGCTTTTTCAGTTATCTCAGAGAGCCCCTTTGGCTCATCTTACTAATTCAATGCACATATTTCAGACTGTGTGCTTTGAATTACAACTTTGTTTTCCCCTTCAGAATTAAAATATTCCTAATTATACAGTTAAAGTCCTGACATTTAGTGTCTCTAAATTGTTCATAGCTTTAAACTTCAGCAACCTCTTATGAATTTGTCACAAACTACCACTTACCTATATTTTTTTGTGTATCCGTTTCAATTGTTGTAGCAATGGTCAGGTCATGACTTCCGGCAGAAAATATTCATGAGGATTTGCTGAATGTTAATAAGATGATCCCTTAGACAGTAAAGTTCTTTAGTATAACAAATGTGGAAGAAGTCGCAGATAATAAAGAATGGTATCTCAGCAGAACCATGCAAGTTGATGTCTTTTGCAGTGTTCTTTGAAGCATCAGGCATTCAAACTGTAGATGACTGAAGCACAGTAAGAAGTTCTTTTGAGCAGAAAAGTGAACAGCCCCATTAACAATGCTACAGTAATCCAACATTATACCTTTGAAACTAAAGAAAGAACCACAGAGATTAAACAATTAGCCAAAATCTGTAAAAGATAAAATGAGTAAAACAAATATCACACTGATTTAAAGTTGTTCAGCTAAATTCACCTATCATCAAGGGTCTCAGTAAGAATTAGATTCCTGATTTAGCCTTTGGCTATATATATTAATAAAGCCAGAAAGAAAGGTAAAAGATCAACACCCTATCTCAAAAACTCAATTTGGTCACCATTTAATAAAGTCAAGTAAAATCTTTTAAAGCAAATTATTTATCCTAGGAATCCTGAAACTATAACCACACAAAAGGGATAATCCAAGTGTTAGAATCCATGGTCAGTAAACAAAAAGCTCTAATTCCCAACTGCAACCTCTCTTGATTAATGTTCTTTAACGAAACCAGACACTGTTGTGACAGCTCCTCCAAATTCTTACCATTTTGTCATCTCATTTGCTTCCTTCAGCATCCATCATGCGTGGCTGGATCTGACAGACAGGCTGGTGATAAATCCACAAATTTATTATGTCATCAGGGAAGTGGTTGAGTCACCGTCTCTGGAGGCATTTAAAAGATATATAGATGTGGCACACAGGGGTATGGTCTAGTGGTGGACTTGGCAGTGTTAAGTTTATAGTTTCACTCAATGATCTTAAAGGTCTTTTCCAACCTAAATGATTCTATCATCTTTAAAAAGTTGTACTTATCTACCTCAATGCAAAGTGAAGTAGATGACAATGTTCTTGTTGAATAGCACTTTTTAATTTTGCCTGCCATAGATATGCGAATGTAGGCTTCTGTAAATTTTCAAGTTACTATAGAAAATGTGTCAGTATGTATTCTTACTTAAAATACATCTGTTTGCCATCATCTTGTAAACAGAAATATGTCATTTGCATGTGTCTCGAGCTGTGAATGCATCTAATTTCTAACACTGCTGTATATCACAGACGACAACTAAGCTCATAAAGACCAGCAAATTCATGTCAGTCCTTCATGTCAATCGTACATGTAGGTTAACCATGAGTTTAATTTATTTTCTATGCAGATACTAAAACACTGTTTAGAAACAGTCTCTTGGAAGGGACATGTACTTTACTTTCCATAGGATGACAGCTACTGATCTAAGAATATTGGGTTTTGTCATCCCTCCTCACCTAAGGCCACATGTGTGACTGGCCATGAAGCTCATCCATTAAGGCTGGACTAATGGACTGATTTCCTGACCTGGCCTCATCCTGACCCTATCAACACTCTGAGCCTGTCTCTGACCCTGATTGCCTCCCCCGAGGCTTGCCCTCATCCATGAGCTGATGGCCCAGCCAGGCTGTCCTGCCTGCCCCCCAGCCTGCCCTGCCCTGCCAGCCCAGGAAACACCTGCAGCTCCCAGTTCCCTGGGATGCCAGGGAGCAGCCAGCACACAATGTGCCTGGACATGGCAAAACTACCTTCTCTCAAAACCCTCTCTGTGAATCAGATCTGTGATGGAAATAAAAGCTAAAATCAAGGCCTGGTTTTTGTTTGGGTTGGTTTGGTGTATTTGTAGTTTTTTGTGACATGCAGCTGCATGTTGTCATCCTCAGTTTTTCTTCATGTTCTTGGCTGTTTGTATAGAGCCATACAAAGGAAGATACTCATCCATGGAATATTCAGTCAGTGCATTAGAAAAAGTCTGTATCTTGGAAACTTGGTATTTATAAGTCTTACATGGAAACCTGGGAAAAAAGTGCTGTATCATTTTACTTCAAATTATGGTACTGCTCTAGCATGAATTACTTTAACCATTACATGAGATATATGGTTTTCAAAAACCAAACAGAAATAAAAGAAAGTTGAATATTTTGCATTTTGAAATCTTTTTATGATTTGGTGGTATTTAATGTTTCCCATGTGGAGATATAATCAGTTTTTTAAATATTGGTTGGCTGTACGGTGAATACGAGTCCCTCAGTCTGGGGAAGATAATTGAACTGTATCATCTGAAATATCTGATATCTCTAAAAATTAAATATTTTCTCTGTATAAACTGTCTTATAGAATTAGGTCAAATTCCAATAAAATTTTTGAAGTATAAGTCTGAGTAACTTTGTTGACTTCAGTCTGGAGACCTGGAAAGTTCTAGCACTTATACCTTTTTTTAATGTTTTCTACTGTCATCAACATGGCACCCTTCCCAACATTTGTATAGATGACAAAATGATATCTCCAGTTACTTCCCCCAAAATGATATTGATCCACTTAATAGGTTTTGGCACTATGCCCAGAATTTTCTTTAATAAATAATTTTCCTACTCTCTAAAGGTTTTTTGTCTTGAATTTACAGTTTTTATAACAAGCCTCTTTGATTAAAAGCACTATTAAGTATGGTTAAGAATGAATGGAACCAAATTCAAGCAATTCATCATTTTCAATTCCACAAGCCAATATTGGTAAGTATAGAATAGCTCTGACTGTCCCTTACTGAGATATGGGTAATTTTTCAAAGCATAATACCTGTCCAACCCGGAAAACAGCCACAGGATATGTTACAAAATTCCATTCCCTGGCATTTTTGTAGCTATCATGCTTTATGAGTCTGCAGAGATTGTTGACTCTTCTCTGTGGAGTTTACTTCTTGCAGACTGTAAATGGTAAGTTTACCCTGTCTTTCTCTAAATGACCTTGTTATACTTACATTCTTTTCACTAATACAGACTGGTTTGTTTGTTTGTTTGTTTGTTTGTTTTTGCAGGTAGGTATTTCTGAACTCAAACACCAAATGGAGTCACAACTTTTAGGAAAAAGTATTTGCATATTCAGGCGTGTGGTCTGCAAACTCATACAAGGAAAATTGCTATTCTTGCATCCTTGCTGTCTTGTGTAGAGTACCCAAGCCACAAACACCTGTTCCATTCTGTGCCTGTGGGTATTGTGTGGTGTCAGCATTCAAACCTGAAGGATACCTAAGAGACAGACAGACTAACAGACAGATAATTATGTCTGTGGTGGGTTGATCCCCACTGACCATAAGCCCCTACCCAGTCACTTGCTCACTTCCCCCAGAGGACTGGGGGAAACAATCAAAAAAGAAGCGAGATTAAAAACCCCAAAGGTCAAGATAAGGACAATGCAATAAGTGAAGGATATGGGAAAAAAAACAAGAAAACAAACACAAAAATACTAAAGCAGAAAACTACCCAAGTGATACAAAAGCAATCACTCACCACTAGCACACTAATGCCCAGATGGTCACTAAGAAAAATTATTTTGGAAAAACTCCTCTCTATTTTGCTGCTTAGCATGATACTATATGGTTTAGAACATCCCTGTGATCAGTTTGGGTCAGCTGTTCTGGAGCTGTGTCCCTTCCTAATCTCTTGTTTGCCCTCAGCTTTCTCCACCAGGATCGCAAAGTGAGAAACAGAGAAGACTTCGGCACTGTAAAACATTTTCAGCAATAGCTAAAACACTGTTTTAGTCAACCTTTTAAAATACAGTACCAACCAGGCTGCTGTGAAAAAAAATTATCTCTTTCCCAGAAAAACCCAGAATAGTGCTTTTAAGAAATGAGCATGCATAGTTTTTCCTGAACAACCCCGAGGGCAGAATTTGTTTCATTACACCTTCTACTGTGAGTAGATTTTTTGGCTTTATACACTGAGGATATTTCACTGGCTGAAACCAGGTGTGTTTTGGTGATATTCTGCTTAAGCACAGTCTTAATATTTCTGTTTGTGAGAGTAATCAGTCAGAAAAATAAAGTAAGAATCTATAATATTAGAAAATAGAAACAAAATGGAAAGAATGGTCATTAAAAGACTTGGCTGAAAAATATGATGTGCTACTCCCTGTCCTGTCAATCTTTCTTTTCGCTGAAGAACTGCAGCATAGAAGAGTCACACTCATCTGTAGACAGAACTTGGGTAAGAGCAGCTGCTTCTTCCAAGAAAGTAGATGGGCAGGCTATCTTCTATTCTTGTAAATAAAACAAAGATGGTGAATGATTCATTGGCCCAGAATTCTAGCAACTTGGGCTACATTCACACTGACTAGCATTTCACCACTATTCACCTCTGGCTTCTACGAGGAGTTAAATTTTCAGTTCTCAGAGGCCATACTGTCACACCTCAGAGAGGTGTTTTTGCAGGACGAGGCAAAATATGTCTCTTCCTGCCTCTCTTGAGCAAGCCTCAGGCTTGCTGGGCAGTGCTGAAGGATAGTGAAAGGACAAAGGAGTAAACCTAAAGCAGTGTTGTTCACACAATGTATTGAAAATGGCCTCTGGCAGATGCTTTTCCCTGGACTCTTCCTAGGCATTGTCTCAGAGAGTGCTAGTTGTCACAAATCAAAATTATGTCAGCAGCTAAGCAGTGGGAAGGATAAATGATACCTTAATCTCATGTCTTAACCCAGACTGGTTTTGCACCAGAGATAAAGTCACAGGGTCTGAAAAAGACCTTTTGCACCCCAGCACACAAATGTGGGTTTCTCTTGCCATCTGAGATACAGCTTTCCCAAACCACTACAGCTGCATGGCTAACAAACCACTGGCAAGCAACTTTTTTATTGCTGGGGATGAAGAGTTACATTGCTACTGACAACTGGCAACTCTTATTTTAGGAATGTACCTAAAATTAATTATGGTTTTCAGATAAAGCAACTTTCCCATTGTAGCATAAGTCAGATGGATGTAGTTTATGCTCAGACAAAAGCCAAGAGGCTTGTTAATCAAGAGAAGTACTGTGTCATGGATTTGGGAAACCACATGAACATCACTGTAGAGCACTTCCAAGTTGTAGCACAGGGTTGTCAGAACATCTGGCATTTATATTCTTTGATTTTGTCAGTGATGAAGCAATCATGAAGGTGCTTTTGACAACCTTTGTTTTGTGACTTTCTCTCTTTCCCAGCTGCTAGCAAAAGCCTGTCTACAAACCATAAAACTGCAAAGAAATTCAAATATGCTTTAAGCATTTGGTGCTCTTTGTGAGGCTGAAGGAAAAAATGGCACTTGATTCAGAAACACAAATTCAAATATTGCAAACATTTTACAGAGCTGCAAGTTCACACCAAGATACCATGTCTCCAAAAGTAAAGAGAAATAGATGGCATGCTAAAGTTCTCTACTGAAGGAATTTTTCCCCAGTTCACATAAGGGACCTCTCCTAAGCAACATGGAGCTAGGGTCACCCAAAATTAAGATGCTGTATAAGATAACATCTAGGTCATGTGGTGGTTATAATGAGCAATGGATTGCTAATGCTTGTACTGTTTATGGGTTGTGAAATGCCTTGGGACATGATTTAATGACATGTTACTGGGTACTGAAATGTCTGTTGTGAATGTTCCTGGTGTGAAAGGACTGCCAATCTGCAAGGGTTACAGTATGCTAAATTGGTTTCGTGGATTGTGTTGGTAAAGGTCAATTCATTTAGCAAATATATAATTTAATTTTATCTTCAATCTTGCTTATTAGGGGCATAGTGTGCTGTTTAATTGGTTCATGTAAATAGTGTGAGCTTTTGTGAGCGACTGCACATTTTAATAAAAACTTTTTCAGATCAGGGGCTTCCTCTTTCTTGCATTTAAAGCACTGAGAACATGTGCTTGAACATGGTAACTTAGGAAAATCTTGATGACAAGTAAATGCATTTCAATCACTAAACAAGGTTCAACTTGCAATTAAAAAATAAATATGAAGGCATCTTTGGTAGAAAGAGAGGTGGATTTCCTAGTAAATGAGTACTGAATTCAGTAGAAGGGGAAATTCTGTGTTTTTCCAGGTGTGTTTAGCTATATTATTCTGCATCTCTTTCCCAGCACTGTATTTCCAGCATCACCCACCCCAAGGTGGTCACTCCTCATGATAAAAGAAACTGGA
This sequence comes from Illadopsis cleaveri, assembly GCA_013399915.1. NCBI lineage: Eukaryota > Metazoa > Chordata > Aves > Passeriformes > Timaliidae > Illadopsis > Illadopsis cleaveri. The sequence continues at coordinate 18,559 of VXBB01011143.1, read as the reverse complement.
AAAAACACAATCCAAGCACTAAATGTACTCATACTTCATAAATGTAGCAACAGCCTTAATGCATCATCGTCCAGTTGGGAATTGTTGCTGAACATCAGATGCTGGGAGCACTGTCAGTCACATCTTCAAATAGCACAAATAGGAGGCTTTGTTGGACTGCTGGCTAATGTCTTTTGTCTTTCATGATTGTTCATTTGGTACTGTTACCCAAACCTATGAAAGCCCAGGTTGGTGAGATTGTATTATGAAGACTGATTGTTTTGTTACTGAAGCCAAAATTATGGTGCCTGGCCTATTCTCTTCATCTGTTCACCAGAGATAAATATCCCTTTCTAAGCAATTATCTGCATAGGAACACATCCTTAGCTTTCCATAATGGGTGTTACCTGGACATCAGAAATCAGCAGGTCCTTGCTGGTACTCTGTAGGAAAGGCTTTCTAAAATGGCATCCATCTTCCACTAAGAACTGGGACAGAGTGGTCAGAAGACACACAGAAAAGAATATGTAGATATAATAAGGGCTGGGATTGTCTGTCCTTGAGGCAGTCACTTTCATCTTCTTGACAGTGTTATTGGAAGCTGAATGTGTACAGAAGTGAAAGTAAGAGACTGGCATGTACTTGAGACTCGAGGAAAAACCTCAGTACAGAGCCTGAAACATCATTGCTACATTATTTGCATATTTAAGTGAAGCCCAGGCTGTTCCTTGAAAAGTGACTTTGAGGAGAAAAATCACCTTATACAATTTTACAGATAAATTCTGTAGAGGGGTAACTCTAGTGGCTCCCAGGTCTTTGGCCTCCTTAGTTTGAACGGGTGAAGAGATGCATGCAGTGAAAAAATATTGTTTTTAAAGACAATAACACTAACCCCTTTGGTATGTAAATATTCATTGCTCTCTTTGTGTTAAAGAATTTCATTTTATCCACAGTTCCAGTGTACAATGTATACAATTGGAATCAATTCACTTTACTTAAAAGCAAGGCATCTCTCCATCCTCCACCCCTGTCTAGACAGGAGCCAACTCTGTACAGGAAGACCATCAGATCCCTAATTTGCATTTGTGAGATTAACTTGTTGGTTTGGAACCAAGGAAAGGTAAAATTTCAGTGGGGTTGCACCACTACAAAACTACTGTGAGGAAGAGCACAATGAGTACAAGTATTGCTCTGTTTCTTCACACTGCTGAGAGTACCTCAACTCAGAGCTGATCCTCAGTTGCCTCATACTGCCTCTGTATTTAGTTTTGCAACTGTTTAATATCCCAGAGACATAAAGGGGATGACTAATTCAAGAACCTTCTTTTATTAATGACTTCAGTATTTAATCAGCAGATGTTTATTTCATCCACCTTTCAGCTATTTAGAGATACTCATCTTGCTTACCTTTGAAGTTCCTTGTTTACTCCTCATTGTGTGTGACAAGTTTAGACACACTGTTAATTTAGTTTTTTTCCAAGTCTATGGCATAAGAACAGATCTGAAAGCTAGTTTTCATTGTATTTTTATATTCTTATATCTGAGAGATAATCAGCCAGATTCTTCCAGAAGCTCTGGAGCTTGTAGTACTGTCAACAGAAAGATGAGCATGGTTACATCTCAGACCATTCAGAGTCAGCAAATGGGCTACACCATGGCAGTCTGTACAGAGGTGCTGCAGGAGGCAGCCTGACAATCCCTCCACTGCACTGATGTGAATTGCCTTGTTAGAGGCTTCAAACATGGCCATGATATCGCCAAACAGCACTGCACACACACCAAGGCATCTTAATAAATCTTACATTAAGGTGTCCCTGGGGGCATGAGAGCCTTCAGCTGATGGTTTAACTGCATTTATTTGGTGAGGAGTAATGAATTATTGCTGCTATAAAGCATGAATATTTTGCAGGTGGTGATATTTGTTAAAAACAAGTGTTTGGAAATTTTCAGGTAACAAGGAGAGAGTTAATGCCAGGCTCTACAGTGTTGAAACACGAATCAGGTATTTCTTGATATAAATGATAGAAAAACATTAACTTTCCCAAGTGGAATGAATCTTACTGACAGTATGACTCTTCTGGGGTATTCATTATGCTCTAGGATGAAAATAGATCTGTTTTGTTTTTTAAAATCTGGTTATCTGAAAACCAGGTATTTTGCTTGGTGTAACAAATTACCCATTATGCAGATCACAGACAGATTTTAATAGTGCTGACATCTGGAGTACGTTAATTAGACATATATCAGCACTACCCTTATATCAGAATCACAACATTTGTTTAATTCTATCTTGCACAGCAGTGGAACATGCATCAACACAGAAATATTTTTAAATTTTAGAAGCATGCGTTCAAGCATTAACCTTCAGGGTATCAGTCATTATCTGTGATTAATGACCAACTTGTAATAAACAGCTCAAAGTAAAGACAAAACTAATGTTGCAGTCAAACATCAGAAGATAAAATTTGTCTGAACAGCTGTGTTTCTAAATCAACTGTCACCTAAAATGTCACATAATCCATGTGATACTATGAAGTAGATGTTTTGCTCAAAAAAGGATCAAAAAAGGATCAAGTGATAAGTATGCTCTATTGCTAAACTGGAACTGGCCATCTGAGGATTTCTTTCTCATGTTGACTTGTAGCTGGTCTGCTGGTGAACCTATGCTGAAGTGTTTTCTCTGTAGATAACAGCTCAGACACTGGGCATTCCTCAAAAACAAAAAGAAACTCAAGATGCAAAGTCCTCATTGCTTATATGACACTTTAAATGGGATAAGCATGTTGATACAGAATATTGCCATGGGGATTTTCCTAAGTAAACAGGGAGCAGAAAAACAGATTACACATGATTTCACAGTTATAGTTTTCCCAAGAATCAGACTAGGGAGAAAGTAGCTAATGCAACTGAAGAACATGCATGATTTCTAAATCCCTGGATTTTCCACTGTTTCACTTTCCTCCTTCTCCAAACTTCAGCTAACATATTTGAACTCATTTTTGTTGGAAACAAATTTTTTTTAGGTATAAAAAAGAAAATACTTTGGGTGATGTGACTGATACTAAGAGTTTGGAAAACCATCTTCAAAATATGAGAAATGTAAGTTTGTTCCCAGAGCTCCTAATTTATATGAATGCTACCATCAAGGAATAAACACAATAAAACACAGCAGACTCACATGATGGGAAACTTACTAAGCTGGGCTACTGCCTAGAAATAAGTTCTAGCAGCACTTTGTTACAAGCTACTGCCCAAGCCACACAGAGCTTCTGTGAGTTGCTGATAGCAATGAGAATGAGGAAAAGTGTTGCATCAAGTAAGTCTGACATAAGAATAAGCCACTTTTTCTCTCCAAGTCTGAACCTTCTTTGAGGCATTTGGGTTACAGTTTCAGGACAGATGTTTTCCTCATATAAAATAGTCCGTACCAGTGGCATCATTTCATGGATTGCAAATTAAATAAGGAATGTTGTCAACAAAGCCTACACTGTAGCATGACAGAGTGTGTGAAAGATATTGCTGTGGCAGTGTTACCTGAAACAGGAATGTCCGTACCAGTGAAGTGCTTCCTCATGGGTAGTAAACCTCTGTATGCCACTGTTGCACAAAGCTAATTTGTATGGCTTGAACTACCAATCAATAATTTTTCCATTAACTTTGCAGTAATGAAAGGTATTGGAGTGAAACTATTGATATATTTGATAGCTAATTCCAAAATAATAGTTTTGGAAAGGATTTTGGCTGACATTATTTATCACCTATGGGGAAGGTTTAAGTTGCCTGTATTTTAACTTGCCTATAGAGGCAAAAGAAGCCCCTTAGCCTTTAGAGTAATTCTTCATTGTGATTTTCATCAGTCTGGGTGTTCTCTTTATCCTCTATGATTTTTCTTTACTGATAAAGGTATAGAATTTTATGATTTCACTGGAGTGAAAACATCTATTATCAACAAGTAATCGGAGCAAAACTGTAAGTATGCCATTTTTCAGATTCCTGAAAAGGGATCGATGAATGTCTCTTAGAAGGGATCTAAGATTTGATCCTAAATTCCTTGACCAAATCTTCCACTGTCTTCAGAGAAATTTTGAGGAATATAAGAAAAATGGATGAACAGCCCAAAAAAGATAGATTATCTCCATGTTGTCAGAGTTCCTTGTAGGCTACTCATGATTGACTTTTCTTTCTGGCTAATTTTGTCCCACCAACAGAACAAGAAGCTCATTTAACTAAGACACGTGTTCTTCATCCCAAGTAGAAGCAGGCCTGTAAAACACAAACCAACAAATCTTGACCCATGCTCAGATACAGATGACAAGCAAGATTCATCTTAGGTTTCTCTTCCAGAGGACAAAGGATAAACTCTCCACTGATCCAAAAAATACTGACACATGCCTCGGTTTACTCCAACCTGCACCATGTGGTCACCTCCATCTGATTTCCTTTTCTCATGAGTATATAAAATGAGAGAATCACCCTCAGCAAGATTCAGCCCATCTTTAAAAAATCTCTGGTAAAAAGACACTATCAATGGTGGTTGTCCCTACACCTTTTCCCTGCTTCAAGAACTGGGACAGTCCTTTTAACTCCTACCCAAAGATCACAGCAGAACATAGCTAATTCCTGAAGGTGAAAAATTCAAGACTATCCCAGACTTGGTAAAATCAAGTCATATTTCAGAATTAAGGAGAAGAATGAATCCAACTGCAGAGATGTACCTTTAATTTTAAAACTGCACCAACTGTAAAGGTCTTTTACCAAAATCAATCTCTGTAATGGGAAAGAAAAAGAACAGGTGTTGAATTAATAACCTTTTTTCCCTGGATTTTATCTGAATCTGAATTTCCACTTAATATATGCTATTATAAATGTCCAGTCCTGCATCTCAGGACAAAAATACATAATACATAAAGGATAAAAGAAATGGGGGGAATGGAAAGCCACTTAATTCATGTAAGATCAAGATCAGTTTTACTGCACAGTAGAATTCAAAATGAACCTGATGTGCTGAGCCTCCCGTGGTTTTCCTCCTTACATACAGAACAGCTTTACCAAGAACAAAAATTATTTCTGTACTTTAGCAAGCTTCTCAACATGCCTGGCTTTTTCCAGTGAGCTGAGAAATTAGGATAAATTGAGTGCTTATGCTATTAATAAAAGAAATGCAACACCTTCTCCATAGATAGAAGGAGATCCTATCCTCAGCTCTATGTTTTTAATATATATTTGCCCTCTGCTTTCTTTTGAGAATTCAGAATTTGAAATTAGTTCTGATAATCAAAGTTCCCAGCAGTTTCAAATCCCCAAACCAGGCACTTTCTCAGTATACAAATACCAGGCTCATGGGGTAAACAACAGTAGAAAATAGGTAAAGAGAAAAACAGTTATGAGCAAAAGAGAACATGTAAGGTAATCTCTGCATGTGGCAAAAAATCTCTGCATGAAGGGAAAAAATCTTGGAAAAGAAAGTGACTGTACTGGAAATTGTTGAAAGAGAAGGTGCTTCCCACAAACAAGAAAACAGATCTCTGAAATGTGTTGCTGGTCACAGTGCATTGCAGAAATTCATGTGCAAGGTACCTATTTCTCTAAGCTGCAGTGGGTTTCTCACCCAACAAATGGTTTATTCATAAAGAATGGCAGGAGAAGGGACAGGTCAGGGGGAAATGGCAATAGTTAGGAATATGAGGCATGTATTCATGGCTTAAAATAAAGACAATAGATATACAGCACAACACACAAAAAGGTGTTCTGGTCTCTGACTCATTGCCTTTTTCCAAATTTCAGAAAAAGACATCTAAACCAGCATCTGAAAGCACCTTATTGAGACACTGCAGGAAGCCTACCCCTCTCTACCTGCAAACTAAAGCCCTTGTTTTCTGTTCTGCACAGATCACTTTTTTTGGTTATTTAAGAGTAGTGTTCCTAAGGTACATTGCACGTTCTTTTAAATATGAGGTCCTAGATAACAAAAACTGCTTCAAAGAGGCACTGAAGTGCACAGTCTGGCCTGACCTTCACCTGCTTCAAGCACAAAACAGGTAAGAACATACAGATGGTAGTCAGACACATATCTTGATGTTTTTCTCTCCCCGTCCCTGCCTTGAATACCAGTACATAAACATCAAGTGTCTGTATCTAATGTAACTGTATTATGCACTGAGAAAGAGCCTCAGAAAAAGCATCCACACAACTCAAATCCTGTATGTCAGGACTTGTATACACTGGCATGTGCACATACACACATGCACACACGGCAATTAACTATGTAATTACTAGCTGGTTCCCATCTATAGCTTGCTGTTTGTCCATGCATTTGCTCTAACTGTGATCTGAAACTTTAGACCAATGTGCCATCTAGTGACAACGCAGATGATCCTGAAAACCAAACTCAGATTCTACCATTTTATCAGGCAGTGAAAATAGAAATCACTGCCTTCTGCCACAGGAGCCCAATTCTCCATGGAAGAGATTTGTGTTTTCTGCATTTTACTTGGTGCTGCAGGAGAATCTGTGGACTCTGTAGTCATGAATTTCTATATGAACTTGTTTGTTTTGAAATAATGCTTAGTCTGACATGGACAACTTTGTAACTCCTATTTCCAGCATTTCAAGTACTGTCAAATATTCACATTCTTAGGAAATCCTGCTTTACAGTCGTCCATGAATCTCACAAGTATTCATGAGGGCATGCCAGATGTGCAGCCATGAAAGTTGTGTGCCTGCATCCCAGAAAGCCAACCATATCCTGGGCTGCATTCAAAGCAGTGTGGCCAGCAGGTCGAGGAAGAGGGTTCTGCCACTCTGCTTTGGTGAGACCCCAGCTCTGGGGTTTTCAGCATGGGAAGGATATGGAACTGTTGGAGCAAGTCCAGAGGAGGACCAGCAAGATAATTAGAGAGATGGAGCACCTCTTATGTACAGAAAAGGCTGAGAGAATCAGTGTTTTCCAGCCTGGAGAAAAGAAGGCTCCAGGGAGACCTTATAGCAGCCTTCCAGTATCTAAAGGGGCCCTAAAAGGTAATAGGAGAGAGTTTTACATTGGCATGTAGAGACAGGACAAGGGGATAATGGTCTTAAGATGGAATAGGGTAAATTTAGGTTAGGTATTATGAAGAAATTCTTCATTATGAGAGTGGTGAGGCACTGAAATGGGTTGCCTAAAGAACTTGTGAGTGTCCCATCCCAGGAAGTGTTCAAGTCCAGGCCAGATGGGGCTTTGAGCAACCTAGTTTAGTAGACACTGTCCTTGGTGTCCCATGGCAGGAGCTTTGGAATGAGATGATCTTTGAGGTCCCTTGCAGTCTTAGCCATTCTACAATTCTGTGATTTTATGACTTTATATTAGAGTCCTTTCCTTTTCTTCTCCTTTTCCTGTCTGCAGTTAGAACAGCTTGATTAGTTTATAATGGTGTTCATTTATATTTGAAAATGTCCAATTGCCAGGAAATTGGTGCAGGGAAAGCAGAGGATGAAAGAGAGATTAACATTTTATTCTGAAAAATGCCCTTAATTTAAACATTAGCAAGAGGTGATCATTCAGCAGAGCAATACCGTCATCTGCACTGCAACCATATCTGAAGGACAGTGAAAAGATACCAGAAAGTTGACAGAAGTCTATGAGTTTAATTTAGCTGCTTTTTTATTTTTTGCTTGCATGGGGACTTGTTTTATATATAATATTTATCAACATAGTTATATGAGTTCTGTATATGTTCAACTTAAATACATGTCAATATATACATATATATGTGTGTAACTTGTGTGTATGTGTGTAAAAATAGATACCTGTCAAATTAATGTCTAAATGAAGATTAATGACTCACATGAATTCTTGAGTGTAGGTTTTTAATTGGTGAGTGCAAGAGAGAGGGGTAGAACATAGCAGTGCCAGATATGTGTCAGTACGAGAGAGTTCGTGTGGGTCAGAACTGGGATGATACCATACTGAATATGCCACCAACAGAGGAATTGACTAAAAGTCACTTCAGTATGGATAAAGGTCAAGAAAAGAAATCAACTGTTCTCAATCATAAGAAGATTATCACTATTCAAACTTTTTTTTAATTGAAGTTGCTCACTCAGCTACTACTAAAGCAGAACAAGATCAGAAGAGCTGATCAAGCTGGAAAGTACCTGAGAAGCTCAAAAAAGAAACAATTAACAAGAGAAACAATTAACAGAGAAACAATTACCAGTCTGCTCTGGTAGTGGAAGTGGCCGCTATCTCAGCAATGCAGTTGTCATTCTAGATGCTGTTTTGCCTAAAGAATAAATTCATTCATTTCAGTTAATGTCAAAGTTAGGATCTAGAGCGAAGGTGTATAAAGAAGTGACCATTATAATTGCTTATACTGCCACAAAGATTTTTGAAGTGACCAGTGACTTTGGTTGCCTCTAATTTTGGCATCCAAAGACTTGACTTCACAGGATGTGCTTAGCTTTGTCATTTTGAAAATTTCACCATAGATCTACATAGCATGTTGGGTTTGGGGTTTTTTGTTACAGAGGGCAATGTACTGATCAGCTCCTCTTAATAAGCCAGTTTTTGCCACAATCCAAATTTTGAATACACTAAAAAATCACATATTTTTAAACATATTATCCTTTTAGCAATATGTCCAGTACAACCAGCAAGAAAATTTGCAAATCCACAAGTAATTCTAAAACAAAAATAAACTGTATCTTTTAAAAGTGAACCTGATGAATTGATGCATATCTAAGACAAACTTCATGGACAAGACTAGATGGGTTTGTCTGCTATCTTTTGATTTCATTTCTCAGTTGATACCACCAAACTTAAAAAAACCCCAAGGATCAGAGTACTGTCTGAGGTGACAAGTGATACCAGTTCCGAGCCTGCAGTTAAAAAAGCAGTGGACCAGAAGCAAAACTGCTCCCTCACAAGCTTTCACGAGTATAACATCCATAAAAGAAAAAATATTGTTTCATCTTCTGAGCTGATGTTTCTAGATGGGGGATGTTTAGCAGTGAAGATACAGAAAGATATTTATAGTCTATGGAGGCCCAGTTTTTCCTTCCAAGGATGACTTGGAGCACTAAAAGGACACTGTATTTCGTCAGTCTCTAGCCTGAATACTTCAGAATGCGTGCTTCAGTCACAGAATGCAGAGCTTTACAGACAGTCCCACAGAAACTGACCTAATCCAGAGCCATGGGCAGAAAAATAGGCAGAAATGGTCATGGTAGCATGATCTTTGACAAATATGTGGTATACCATGATTTCTTGTAGGGCTGTGAAAGTCCAGGTCAGCATAAAATCCTCTCTCCCTGCTCTGGGACAGTCTAGAGCAGCCAGTCAGAGCTCATGGTCTCAGCCAGGTCTTTTGCTAGGACTCAGGTACAATGACGAACCAACCCCCTCCTCTCGCCTGCTTCACCTCTTCTCAAGGTGTAATAGGATGGGACTGAGTGATAACAGCAAATTATTAAATCTGACAGGAGCATATGCAGGTGGAAATACCTCATCATACTGTATCTCTCCTGGAAAGGAATTAGACCTGTGAAAATGGACAGCTGCAGGGGAATTTCAGACATCACTGCAGCAAAGGGCAGTGAAAGAGCGGTACAACCTGCCATGCATCTTTATGTAGATAGACAATAGAGAAGGTCAGATTTGCATCTATTATTTCTGTGTCCCTTTGGGAAACACCTTTTTCAATAGCATAGGTTCAGGCAGGAACGTTATATTAATATAATTGTAACATTTGCATTCCCAGTAAAGCTGTGGCTTGATTTGTAATTTTTCAGTTTACAATGCTGCACAAGCTGAAATAATGCACTCCAAGAAGTGTCCCAAGACATCAAGGGCATCCTGGATCAGACTACAGGAGGTTAGTCAGATCCCACCCAGGTTCTCTCCCATGATTTCTCTCACTCAAACCTTTGAAACTACCAGTGCTGTACAGAAGGACAAGCAGACACCCCACTCAGTTCAGCTAGAGTCCAATGAAAAACTTTGGAGTTATTTGCATGTCTGATGGACTTGGGGTAGCTCCCTAATAGCAGCAAAAGGTAACAATAATGGCTAGAGACTGAGCCAGGGCAAGTGCATTAGTAAGGATGAGGAAACATCATGCATGGAGGACCCTAGATCCACTAGATCCCAGGATTTAGAAGGACACAACACTGGAGTTTTAGTCCATGTTTGCTACCTGAGCAACAGCTTCAATGGTTTTTAAATCCAAGATCTCTTTTTAAGAATTTTGATGTCAATTTGAGTCAAGTAAGGCAATTTTGCAGTTTTAAAAAGCCCAGAACTATCCACATACCAATTACAAAACCAGGCTGAGTCTCTTGCTGTATCAGGTTTGGTATTTATAAATAATTCTGCGTGGATGGATATAGGACAAAGCACAGTTCAGCCATCTGCCACACAGCTGGATGGCTTGTGTCACCTGCTGGCTGACAGGTGTAGCTTTTGTGAAATAAAGAAGGAGCAAAAAGAAGAGATGGGGAGAAGAGAAGAAACACTAGTGTGGGGTCTTTCCTAGTTTATGTTTGCTGTTCTATTTTCCTCAACAATGTGAGATTTCAGCACCTCCCAGGTGCCCCCTCAGCAGCAGAACTAGTGCATCTAATGTGTGTAAGACAGGTGTGCTGGCTTTCTTCGGAGCTCTTTGGTGAGAAACAAGAGTCTGTACTGGAGAGATGCAGACAGTGGAGGGGACAGAGACCTGACAGCAAACACCACAGTCTGCTGACTCTCTCATTTTAGTTAGAATTAGTGCTTAAATTCTGGACACGTTTGTGTTGCAAGATAAGTAAGTGTAGAAATCCTTCCATCAATGTACATGTGTACATTGTATCTGTATATTCTTTCCCAAGACAATAGCACCTTAGTTTGCTACTTGGTGATGTGTGGAGGGTGAGCAGAAGAATTACTGCTTTGGAATTGAGATAAAGAACTTTGTAGAAGAAATAGTTGCTGAATATTGGTAATAGATGGCATAGAAAAAGAAAACCTGAGCAGCTGCACTTTGTTTCTAAGGCTTCTCTCTTGCTGAGCTGGGAATTATGGAGAAGGAAGAGAAGCAAAGCATCTGTGCCAGGAATCCCAACAACCGTTGTCTCAGAGTCCATCTATGGTAAATAGCCACGATAACTTTACAAATGTTTAGAAAAGCCTCAGTACGGATGTGGGCTGACACAGGTAATATTTTGACTTGACAGAGCATAGTGCAGGCACTCATTCTAGAATAACTGAGTTGCTTTTCAGCAGTTCTCATTACCTGTATGCCTGGTAATGGAGTAAGTGTCACACAGATAAATGCAGCAGTGTGAACACTTGGTTTAAGTAGAGGAATGTAAATCAATATAATACAAATCTTCCTAATCACTTTGCACTTCAGCTTTGAGCCACAGCATACTCTCGAGAGTATGCACAGGAATTAAAGCAAAACAAAAAAAAATGAAGCTAGGAAATTGAAAAATTTCAAGTATTTAGATTAGNCCATACAGAGAATTACTTCTTAAACCAAAATATTTCATAAAGAGATATATTGGCATAAAAGGGAAAAAAAAATAAAAGATGACAGATATTCAGAAATACAGGAAAAGGGACAGAAATCTTGAAATCGGAGAACAAAGTCTAACAAATGCTCTGGAAAGGAGATATGATCAAAAGAAATATTTTTCAAATAAACACAGGAAATTTGGAAATGGAGTGATGACAACCAAATGGCTGGAGATGAAATGAGGGGCAGTGGAAAGGACCAAAACTTGCCAATATTACTCCACCTCAAATCCTGAAATCAGGGATGAAGTGTAAATAAAGAGGGAGGAGAAGAATTGCAAGAAATGAAATGTCAAAAAAACCCCCCCAAAAACCGAGAAAATTCAGAAAAGACGTGAAAACCATAAAAGTGAATGGGATGACAAGAAGTGCAGGGAAAGGGACCAAAACTTGCCCAACTAATCCTTATTGAAATTGCAAAATTTCGTTCTCTTTCCCGAAACCTGCAATCCATCTAACATTCTTTAAGACATCAATCATCATTTGCACATTCTGAAGAAACCGGGCAGTAATTCAGTGTATACCGTAGTTGGATTGAATACAAAATAGTCATTGCAGAGACTGCCACAACAGCGAGACTGTTTTGGTAATATTTCAGAGGCCTTCAAGCATCAACACTTTTTTATCTAGAAGTCTTTCATATCTTTTTCATGGAGCTTCTCTTGGCCATCTCCACACAGCTTTCACTCTTTCTCTCCTTCTGTAGTTTCAGCTCACTCCTTCCTGTCCCTGGCACTGCTGCCTAACCCTGTCTGTCCCTTGCACAACCTCCTGTCCTTTCCTCCTCACAGCACAGCTGGCAGATTCCAACTGAGCTGTTTACTAGATAACTCACTCTTTTATCACACCCATAACTGTGAAGGCAAGGCTGTTCCCACTCTTTGTTAATTAACACAGATGCAATATATTGGAGCAAGATTGCCTTTAGCACTCTCTCTCTCTGTCTTCCCACACAAAACCAAATAATGTTTTTGTCAATTCACCTTGCATGGCCAAAATTTACAGCCAGACACTAGTGATTTTTTTAAGGCAGCTACTTACACAGCTTCCCTCAATTACCTGTGTCTGAACTGCTCCATTTGGTTGTGTAGTTGAGACAGGAGAGCTAAAATTTAGGAGGAGCTATTGCACATTGCACTGTGAATCAAAAGGTGGTTTTAATGTCACTTGAGAAAAGCCATGCTGTAGTTTGAACTTTAATTTGATATTCACTGTACACCATGACTAAAGCTGAAATACTAAGGGCTGTTTCTAATGGACTCAAACTTTACTCCCTAATGACCACTTTAGACACTGTGCCATTCCACAGATGTGCATGGGAAATGTAAATGTTACAAAGTCAGATTTAATCCTTCAGTTGTGTGATGGAAATATCTAAGGAGTTATAACGAAAAAACCCCACAGCTTTCTTACAAACCACTTTAATCACATTCTTTTCTCCAAGTTTAGGAAAATGTTATGAGATAGATGAGACAATGAGAAAGGTACCCTGTAGGGGATGACAGCACGGCACTCAAAACCAGAAACTTCTTTGTTTCACACTGTTCTGAAGTGTAAATGTGAATAGTAGAAATTGAAGGCCACTACTATCAAGATTATAACATTAAATGTCAAATAGGAGAAAGATGTAACTGTCTTGGTTTCATTTCTCTGAGGGCAAGGGGTTCTCTTCAAGGTGCAGAAAAGCCAGACTAGGAGACTGACCCAGTACTCTCTTCTCATATAAAAAGTTCTCTCATTCTGAGACCATTAGACCAGATAGTCCTGCTGACTAGCACCAAATATTTAGGACCATTCTAGATGAGTTGAAAGGTGAAAGAAAAACCAGAACTTACATTTCAAATGAAAATGGTGGAGGCAGAGCCAAAATACCAATAGCGGTGGTGCTTCTTTCAGTGTCAAGGTAGGAGACGTTGCTTTACATGTTTTCCCTTCTCATTTCATTAACAATAAGTATCCTGCCTGCAGAGGACTTCTTTCAAGACTTTCAAGTTCAAATTCCCCCCTCCTCCACCACTCTGAAGTGCACAAAAGCATGGCAACCTGCATCACCAGGAGTTTTGTGATGTGACCTGGCTGGTGCTGGTCAGCCTTCCTCCTGCCCATGGCAAAACCTGACCTTTGCTACAGCTATTCTTCCCTGAGTGAGCCAGACTTGCTTTAGCTCTCACTAGCTGGTTGTTTACAGGAGCTGGCTGTCCACAGCTGCACTTAAACCAAGAAGAGTTGTTGCTCAGCCCTTGTAAGCATCTGGCAGTAGCAATAACAATAACATCATTATTTAAGCAGTTGATGCACAATCTCTTGCTGTGTTTCACCGCTGAAATTACATAGCACAAATCACTTATTTATAGCAGTTTATTAAAGCTATCTCAAGATAATTTAAATTAATTCTGCTTGGTCATTTCTCGTCTAATTGTTCATCAGTGCTCAGGTAACTCAAACTTCTAGAAGCAGTCAAATACGATGACTTATAATTTTTGAAAGCTCAGTTATAGGTCATTGATTTGCCTTTTGATGTAAATAACGATGCATGTTACTGAGAGCACGAAAAATCTGGAAACCAAAAAATCTGGAAAACACGATAAATCCCAAATGCCATTTTGCAGCAAAGGATTAGCTTCGCAATACAAACATTTAACTGCACTGTTCAGCACAGCTGACATGTATTAATTCTTATTGATGGTCCCCTGGAAAACACAGAGAATTAGGGAATAAGTATAGGCACAAAAATATCAAGCTGAAATACTGCTTTTGTTTCTTGTGTGTTGTCCCTGGGATGATGTTTCTCTGACTACACCAATCTAATGGATGCTGTGAGAGAGAAAACGGTTTGAACAGCAGAAGTACTTATCCTGAGGAGCTCTGTTGTGGGATTTCTTAAAAGTGACTGACTGGAGAAGCTCCCAACAACCAGAGAGGCAAGGAGAAAAAAGGATATTAAATTGCAAGAAAACACAGAGCCTGAGCTGCTGGCAAATGTATCACATAGAGACAACCCACAAACAGATGAATATGTCAAATAAGCGAGACTCATGGTGGTCAAATCCATAACAAGATTTGTTCACACACCAGATAACAAAATGAAAAACCCTGAATGCTCATAATTGATCTCAGACTCACAACAAAACAGTAAAAATCAGACATTTTCATGATGTCAAGTGATAGAAAATGCAGAAGGGGGTATCTAATGAACACGACACTAAAATGGCTTTCCTGACCTTCTTCAGGAGAAGATGGCAGAAGCTGCCTCCCTCACTGGGACAGACATTTTGTGGCTTCTGTTCTGTTTTCAGTGAATGGAATCAAGACCAGTGGGTTGTTCAACCTCTTGAGATGTCTCTGTCATTTGTCCATTTAGTGTAGGAGAAAAAAACCCCCAACAACTAATTCATTCAATTTTACTTTAAAAGTAGAGGCCAGCCTGGCAAGTGCACTCTGAGCTGCCATCATTTGACTGAAATTTGAGAGGCAGTGAACTTAGATTGTACAGGATACAGGAAATCTTTGCTTGTTAAACAGTTCCAAAATGCTTATTCTTGACAAGAGGAGCTACTTTTCTGACCCCCTAGAAAAACTCAGGGATCACCATGGAGTTGGCGGACACGTCCAGAATTTGAGGACTGCAGAATTAAGTTAAATCCATCTCTACTCTGCAGATAAGAATTTATTTATCTTCAACTTTTCTATTAGAAAGAACTCTTAGAAAACCCAGATGGAAATACATGATCCTGCTTTGCTCTTCAGAAAGTTGTTTAATAGTAAAACAAAAATAAATTACTAATCTGTGTTAATCTAAGATATGGTTTAAAGCAATATAAAGAAAAACAGCCAAGAAAAGTTCTCATGAACATTTTAAGACAGATTTTGCTTTTAGTCACAAGTTCCTCTCATTACAAAATGCAAGAATTACTAATTATGGTAGACCAAAGTAAAAATACAATAGTCTGAGAAAGATACAGATTCAGCTATCAGTGAAAATCCGGTCAAACTCTTTTAAGTTCATTGTAATACACATGAGAAACTTTGCTGATGTACAATGCAGCACTTCACTGTGCACACATCCTTCATCTGTTGTGCTTTGGCATAAGAAAGCAGCTGCTTGATATTTCTTCCAGCTTTACATCTGCCTCTTGAAAGTATCTCTTCTACAGATAAACTGTGTCTGCATCTGAACTGGCTCCTGGTGCTGTGCTCCACATACCCAGCACACTGCGTCCTCCTCTTACTGCCTTTATGGGTAATGTTGCGTACTCAGTGTGTGCTCCCTTTTTTGCAAAATTGTTAAGAGTGTTTGGAACTAATGCAGCGGAGTGCAGAGTGTGGGAAGATGTGTCTCTGCCCACAGCAGGGGTTTTGGAACTTTGTAATTCTCTGATAAGCACATGGATCTCCCTGGTGGGATGGACGCTGTGATGAGACTGTGAGAGCACTGAAAGGACCATAAAGTTGTCTTCAAACAGGTCTCAATATGCTGAAAATCCTTTCAGTACAGTGATATTCAGAGCTGGAATGGCATGGTTAACCAGGCATGAGCCAAAATTTTTTTAATAATCCTGTGAGGGATAGAGACTAATCAATCTAATCCAGTTTTGTGTAGTCAGTGGAAAACTTTTTCTTTGCTCAGTTGTAATGTTAATATTAAGGATTTGATAGCCAGATTCTCAGCTTTATTTTGACTTGAATTCTCTGCAAAGCACAGGATCTTTTTATAATCCCATTTTCTGGTGGAAATAAAAGAAGATTCTCCTTATTTTCTCTGTGTTAAATCTTGCTGGCCAGGACAAGGGCAGCTAAAAACACAAGGAGGTGATGAGAAACTATCAATCATGCAAGTAGTTCTAGAAACATGCCACTGTTGAGGTGGTCCCACTGGCTTTTATTGTAACACTGCAGTGCTGGTGGCTCTCCAAATCTCTTCACATCTGTTGTTACCTTCATAAATTCAGCTGGAGAATGAGGAGTACAGTCTAGAGAGCTACAACAGGAGCTTTAGTCCCTAAAAGCACTGGGGCATGTTTGTCAGAGCACTAACAGAGCAGGCAATTTTCAATCTGCATTAGTAATACTTTGTACAGCAGTCTTTCCGTCTGGTAAAAGTTGGAAATTGTTCATTCATGCTTCACACAATTTTCTTCTGAATATCTGTCAGCAGGCCAAAAAAAAAAGGTACTCACAAAAAATAAGTAATGGCCAAAGTTATTCTCTTTGCTATGCATGTGTAGGTCATGTACTGACACGTAAGGGATAAAAATAATACAGTCAAAGACAGATTCAGATACAGAAAGGTTTAAGTTTAGCCAGAATGATTCAAGTTATGGTTCTGACATAAAAATTTCACTTAAAAAAACAAGTTCAAAAAAATTTGAGAAACTTTGAAATGCAGAAGGATTTAAATTTGGGGAATAAAATTATTTTTGCCTGGACCTCATATAAAGGGCAATCTCCATGAGGGAATATTCAAGACACCTTTCCATTAATTTTTCTCCAATTACTTCCCATAATTAAATTCTGAGTGGTTGTTAGCACACTACCAGCTCAGTTAATAAGTCTTGCCCAAAGTTCAGTCTGGCTTTCATTTAACAGTAAATACTGGGAGGCATTGGGTTAATAATCAAATCTGAGCTTCCCAAGTCTCTCCCCTTTTTGACCCCAAGCAATTGCATTCGGCTTCTCCATTTCTCAGTTTTGTTTGTACATCTGGGCAAAAGACTGTTTGAGCCCATCCCCTCCACTTCTTGATTTTGTGGATCTATTCACTTAACATTTGAGCTTTAGCAAATCAGACTGGTTCTGGCATCTCAGTGTAGCAATGGCCCTTTTCTCTCTTTCATGTTTCTGAAGCAGGTTGAGGGATTTGATAAAGCCTCTGAGGTATTTTCTTTCATTGCTTCAAGCAACCCCATCTACGCTTCACTTATCCTAAGAGGCAGCATAAGCATTCACTCAGTGTTGCCGTTACACAACACGAAAGAACAACACTCACCATCAGAAGTGAGGAGTGAAAGAGGAAATTTATTATGATTTGGGTTTAAATAGGATTTGGAATTTGATTAAGGATTGGGGGATGCAAGGACCACCTCTCTGACCCCAGTGGTCAACTCAGAAGTTCATCACTTTGTCCTTCCCTCCGGAAAGAATGCTGTTTAAAAAAACATCAGTCTTGTTTATGTTTAAATAGTAAGAAAGCTCCAGTAGAATGAGAAACAAGATCAGAAGGCTGAAAATCAGAGTGACAACTCAGGCCTTCAAAGGTATTTAAAATGTAATGAACAAGATCAGCAGCCTCTTTTTTATGTTATGTTTTAGAGATATAGGAAGTGTTGCTTTCCAGAGCCCTTGCTGACATTTCCCTCTCCTTTTGTGTCTCCTGGGAGGGCTGGAAGGGCTGCCCCTGTCCCAGGAGTGACACAGCCCCAGCAGCTATGGTTGCCCTGATGAGCTGCAGCGCTGGCTCCTGCTGGCCTCGCTGTTGCTGAGTTAGGAAATTAACGAGTTAGCAAAGCCCAACCAAAACCAGGACAGTGCCCCCTGAGAGACTGAAATGTTGTGGTTAATGGCTTAGACATTGTTGCAAATGACTTTTGGCCCATTAAGGCAGAAGTATATGAAGGAACTGCGACCACCAAAGGCCACCCCTCCCTGAACAGGCCTCCTGAGGGGAACTTCGGGCTGTGAGTAAAGCCCGAAGGGTACTTGAGATAAAATAAAGGTGACACTACCGCCCAATCATCTCAGGCCTAGGGAGAAGTAAACAAGGCTGAGGGAAAAGCATGTATCCTGGAGAGAGCCAAACGCAGCAGCTGTGCTGAAATTCATCCCTGGCTGGGTTCGGGTAGGGGATGCCATAGCCCACAGAGCCATCTGCTGAGGGCAGCTTTGCACACACTGCCCCGCAACCACGGCGGGAGGAGGAGAGTTTTGGTGTGTGGTGCCGCCTCTGGTCAGGGGGAGTGAACAGCCACCCTGCCTCACTCAAAGTGGCTCAGCTGTGAAACCTCTCCCCACCCCGGGAAGGCCACACTCATGTGAGAGGCAGCTGAGGGG
>VXBB01011142.1:76213-92038 GCA_013399915.1 Illadopsis cleaveri | reverse complement strand
CACATTTTCCTGTGAAGAGCTAAGTCACCATTTACTCTCTGTCTTCACCGTGTGTGTGCATGGGATGGGGCTATTTGGGGTTTTTATTTGGTCCATTCTATTTGTGTTCTTGGAGTATTTTTGGGGAGAGGGATGGGTGTGGGGATTTTTTTAAGAGCTAAATTTCATGACCATGTAGCTAACACAAGGGAGCTGAAGAACCAATTTCAGTGGATGCAACTCACCACGGGGAACACACCAATCAACTTCCACGGGCCTCAAAATTTTCTGGACTCAAGCATTAAACAAAACTAAATGTTTAACTAAAAGCACACAAGCAAACAAACAAATCCTTAAGTTCTCAATTAAATGGGGACAGTTTTCTTCTTTGAAACAGTTTATGGACTGTTTAAACTATGAATCCGTTTCCTTTTCACAGAGCAATAATTTGTTTCTTTGCCTGAAGCACAGGCAACACCTCCTGAGAAGCAACGGGAGAACAGCTTTGGGCAGAAAAACTCCTGAGTAAAGAAGACAAGCAAATCTTACAAGAACACTAGTTTAATTTCTTGTGTTTCAAATGTTGATGGCTTGTCTTCATCCCCACTTTAAAAGCAGGTAAATATAAGTTAGTGCCACATATTTCTTAGATGCAAAAAACTGAATTGAAAAATTTGTTTGTATTTACAGGGGAAATTTATAATGAAAACGGAGATTTGCAAGCCAGGAAGAGGATGCCACAATAGCCACAAAAAACCTTCATCAACATAAAATGAGGAATCAGAATTTTTTTCACAATAATTTGAAGAATTAAAGAATGCAGTGTTAGTCCTAAACATCCCAAGCCCATTTTTAAAGAGTAACTATAAAAGTTTTGAGCTCAGCTGTAAAACAAAGCTGAAAAAGTAGTGGCTTAAGGAAAAAAAAAAAAGGTTAAGACTCCCCTGCTCTTTTTACTGCTTGATCTCAGAGTTAGAAACTGCAGGAAGTTCAGGCTAGAAATGTGAAGGTGTCTCTCTCCTTCCTGCTGAAATCTTCACCATTTACTCTCCCTCAGCTGAAGAATGCATCAAATATTGCATCTTCCATGCAGGCAAAGCACAATTTAACAGTTATTTTTTGTGACCACATAAAACTCACTGGCCATTTCAGTTTGTAACTGTTTGTTATTATCTGCTGGTGCACTAACTTTTCAGTCAGACTCTGAGAGGAAGTACAGCAGATGACACTTACGTGTACAAAACGGGAAATAATTTTGTCCTGGGATATATAAATAGTAAAGCTAAAACAACCCCCTCTCAAACTATTTTCTTTTGTAAGATTCCCCTCAGCCAGTCTGTTCTAAAAAACAGCAATAATGGGCTACTTTTAATAGCCTGATTTTTACTGTTATTCAGCTGCAAATCCTTCAGAACTGTGCTGTGGACTTAAAACCCCCCAACCTTTCCAGGAAGGTATATTTCCATAACTAGCCAATAATATTTTCATTTACCTTACTGAACTGAGGGGCTGAAGTCTTTATGGTCATAATTACTTTTTTCCCAAAAGGATGATCATTGCCCAAGATAGAGTAGAGACTCCAAATGACAGTGATGCAGGGTTTTCTTTGTCTTGGTGCATATTTGTGGCTCAGTAACTGTGCCTCGCCCACACTGATTAATCTCAAGAGGCAGAGCCTCCAAGCACTCTCTGATAACTGGAGAACCTTAAAACCCACTTGGAGAACTGCTCACCTTTTTCTTCATCCCTTTTCAGGGTTTGTTAAGCCTCAGCTAAATCAGGTAAGATTTGGCCTTCCAAGCAAGGCCTTCTTGAGCTCCTGTTCCTCTGGAGATGCCCATGCTCCTTGCACACAGGCAGGCACACCCACACGATTACCATGGATTATTACTGTTCTTGTGCCTCACTGCTGAATCCTATATATATAATCTTAATGCAGCAGAGTAACCCCCTCAGCTGACTAATGTTCAGCACTAGCTCATGGAAAAAAAAGCTGGGCTCCAAAGCCTCATATTCATCATAAACATAACTTGGTAGCATGCAATGTGATGGCATAAAAGGGATTAATACACAGGCAGGTTTGCTCAACACTTGTTGGATCAACCAGTTCACCCACAACTACACCCTAAATCTGTTCAGGGACACAAAGACATATCTCTAATGCAAATGGCAGGATTCAGACAGTCTGAGACCAAAGGCAAGGAAGAAAAGACCATGATCTTTTTGCCACTACATAAGGCCATTTTTGTGAACTCCCTTCCCCTTAGTTTCATCCTTTATATTGTATATTTTCTAATAAAAACGGGATGAAATAGTTGAATTGAAGCAAAGCCTATTTTTAATTAAAGATTATACCAAATCCACAGCCTTTGAACAGTTTGCCCATGGCACACACATGGTACAATCGAGTTTGCATTCAGAAAGCAAAATATTTTACTGCCATCTCCACATTCAGAACATACAAACTAAGAAACTGAAAGGAAAAAAAAAAAAGGTTAAAACTTCTCTGCTCTTTTTACTGCTTGATCTCAGAGAGTTAGAAACTGCAGGAAGTTCAGGCTAAAAATGTGAAGGTGACAGACACAGATACCTTTTCAATGGAAACTTGAGCTACTGATAAATAACTTTGCTTTCATGCTGCATTCTGATGGATGAAAACTGCTGTATACATTATTTCCACATTTAAACAGCAGTGCTGCTGGCTAAGTATCCTTTTCAATTTTCTGCTTTTGCAAAGAATTCCATCAGGATCACTCTGTTTATAAACCATTCAGGATTCTTCCACTACCACATTACAGTGACTCTCCCAGCCTCACCATCACTGATCAAGTGTATTCAGTGTCTTGTAAACGATCCCAGCTCACCTTTAGCCAGAGCTGAGCTCTCAATTTTCCCATCTATCTCAAGTGTCTAACACATGCAGTATTTCTCCCTTTTTTTTTAGATCTCCCAGCAACACATTGATGCAAGTGATCCCCTCCTCCTTACCCTTCTTTAGGCTGGGCAATAAAAATTTTGTTCTCTTCCCTCTCACCAGATTTATCTTGCCTGCCAGTATTTCTGCTTTTGCATCAAACAGCTGCAGGATTAAGTTTAATACATGGCAAACAGAAGACTGGCAACTACTTTAAAATGCCACATTTTGTGGTTTGACCTCAGTGACACCCTCTGAAATGACAGCAAGGAAGCTGATCAAAATCTGAGTTTAATTTTACTAAGGTTCTGCACTCAGAGTACCAGGACTGTCTGCTGGCTCATGTTGACTCAGTTAATCTCTGTTTCTAACAGCAATTTAGCAAACTGTGGCTCAGTGGATTATAAACAGAATTACTATTTCATCTAAAAATCAGTATTTTTTTTAATATTAAAAAGTTTTAACGGATCCTTCCAAAACTTAAAGCACTTACAAAATAACTACTGTTTTTAAGAGTTAACTGAAAAACAAATGTAGCAACTGACATTGCATGGCTAAGGAAACTATTGCAGCAGAGAAAACACATCCAGCTCAACTTCCTCTCCAGTTTATTTGTGTAAAACATTCTCTCAGCTGTACTTCCTCACTGGCAGAGAAGGGAAAACATCACTTTAGATCCAGTCACAACTGACTGTAGCATAAAGAGAAGGAAAGAAAAAAACTTGAAGTCTTAAAATTTGCTTTACAATCTAATCAAAGTACTGTATAACTTCATGGCAGACTAAGTAAGGAATTTCCAATTTAACTTAACTTTTACCTTTTGTTAAGGCAGACTTGGGGAGGAAAAACTTAATTTTCCTCTGAGGGTTGTGCTTTTATAAACATCTACATTCAGAAGTGCTTTCTATTTGAAACTTATCATAAAATTATAGAAATCTTCAGAATATCCCTTAATATTAATTAATTACTAGAAAAAAGGGATGATTTACTTGAATCATCTCCCCACCCCATTTCTTTCTCAGATTCTAGACAGTCTTTCAAGTGGCAAGAGAAACAATTGAGATTAACTGCACCAATGACCTTTGTACTCCCCAATTTTATGGGTGAATATGTGAGATTTGTGCTTTCAACTTAAAAAATGGACCAACACATCCAGGTGATAAAGGTCTTGCACAGACACAAAAATCTGCCTACAGGTTTACTTGGGAAGCTTTTGGGTTTTTTTGGGCTTGTGAAATCCCTTTGAGGTTTGGAGTGGTAAGTCACTGCATGGAACAGCAAGCAGGAAGAGTAAGGACCTGAGACTCAGCTTTTAACGTGACAAGAAATCAGTGCTAAGTCCCAAAAGCTCCATTCCAGTTGCTGATGCTGGCAGAGCTCCAGCTGGCACAACCTTCTGAAAAGCCATTTCACCTGTCACTGGTAGGAAAGGGGAAGAGGCAGGGCTGTCACCGAGCAAGGTCCTGAAAGAAAGGACTTACCTCATTTCCTTTTATTGCCAGAGAAGATCCAAACCTTTCAGACACATATTAGCACTAACACCCTTTACTGCTGGTGCTGCTGCATGCCTCAAAAAGACAGAGCATGCTCTAAACTACTCACATGGAAGGACGTGAATAAAAAGAAGCTTTGAAGAAAATTCTAAACTGAAATCGTTGTTCTGAATTTTGTAAAAGTGTTATCAAATGCTTAACAAAAAAATAAAAGTCTTTGTCTGAATAGCCACAGATCTCAAAATGGCTGTTAAAAAGGCTTAGGAAGTAACTCATTAGGAATTAATGAATACTTAGCAATGAAAGCAGAGAACATAGGAAAGGTGGCAAGAAATAAACCTATTTACTTCTTCCTCTTGGAAACTTCTAATTAGAAATAGCAGCAGCTTTAACAAATCACCAGTCCTCTGTTTGTGATGTTCCTATACTGTGCAGCTTTCCACAATTAATACCCAACAGAGATTTACTTTTAAAGAACTTTTATAGAGTTAACTTCTCAGGAGTCTGAATATCCAAGACAGAATTCCACAGCTTGTGTTTTATCATGCTGTCTGCTCTAAATGAATTACTGCAGCTATTTACAAATCAAATCATCATTTTTAATCAGATCTTGGAAACATTGATAGAGAACAGTAATGGAAAATTTTGGGAATCCCAGCTTCTGGTGACACCACTCTTTTGCAAAAAAGGAACAGAGTGCCTCCCCAAAAGGCAATAAACAATGAAGCAAAGGGAAAAATGATCACAGGCTCTGAAATGTTCATGTTGGCTTATTCCTTTGATCAATTTAGGTAAAAGATCACATTTAATCATCCAAACAAATTCCTACAAGTTCCAGCACACCCTGCTCGTTTGTCTGTGGGAAGTATCAGTGCTGCTGCAAAGATCTACACGATCCAAGCACAGCAAAATGTTTCATATCAGCCCATTAAATCTCTCCTAAAAGGCAAACAAGGACTCTTCAAATATTTGCTGTACGCAGAAGCAGGAAGCAGAAGGAACTGTATGCACAAGAGCAGAACAAGACTGAGGAAAAGCAAACAAAGCCTTACCTGAACTGAAGGTGACAGCTCTTGGGATTGCTTGCTGATAGTCCCTTGGCAAGAAGCTAAAGCAACACTGTCAGTCTTGTGTAACACTGGCCCATCACTCCTGGCAGATGAGTCTGTCCTATGTGACTGCCACGTCTCTTTTCTGTGATGAGATTCACCAGCCTGCTCATCTCCAAAAGCAGCCCAAGAGCAGCTGTCTTTTTGTTCATCTTCAAAAGCATTCCAGTCCGTGGCCTGGTTACAACCTGCTGAACTGAAATCGGCAAAGTCGTCCGAGTCCTGGAAAGCGACGCTCTCATCTTGAGCTTTTGGCACTGAATCAAAGTCTCCAAATTCAGTATCATCACCATTCTCTACCTCAGTAGTATGCTGGAAGTCTAGTCCAGGAGTTTTACTGGTAGTATCACATTCTGAAGTGTCAGCAGCCTGATTTAGTTCAGCTTGGTCCAAACTTGCTGGTTGCTGAGAAAAAGTACTCGTGTCCCTGAATTCACCAAACTCCTCGTTAGGTTGGCTAATATGTGCAGGCTGATCACAAGTTCTTTCTGAATCTAGAGCATTTGTGAAGGTGGGAGATGCACTGCTGACTGAACCAAAGTCCCCAAACACATCATCATGTTTGGCATTGCAAGCTAAATCTCCAGTGCTACTTTCACCGTTCTTGAAATCTTCAGAACCACCCAGCTTTTCTCCTGCAGGATCACAGCTTAGGCTTGGGATCTTATCAACCTCCAAGTCTGCTGCTTTTGAAGAATCCTCAGGCCTACTAAAATCTTTACCATTCTCTGTGTGATGTTGTCTTCTCCTCCCACTGTGCTCTCCATTCTCTGTAGTGCATATTGAACTTCCAGTTGTTTGAGACTTACTAGAAATTGCAAATTCCAGTGCTGAGGGACCCTGTTCACAAGTAATTTCTGAAATGCAAACCTCTTCTTCACTATGGGTTACTCTGTTTATTCTGTTGTTCTCCTGAATGCTCACTGAGTCTCTTTCATTAAGAACACTGCATATTGTAGGCTCTGTTCCCTCTAAATGGATGGGGGTTTTGTTTGAGAAGGTAGCAAAATCTGCAACATCTTCACCTGAGCTAGGCATCGAGTTCAAATTTTGCTCAGTACTACGGGTGCTAGCAGTTTTCAGTCCCTTTGAGTCACCAACACTGTCTAGATCTTCTGTTCCCTGAGGATTTACAGGGTCTGATGCTGCAAATCCGTTTGTTAGAATCTCTAGACATGGAAGTTTCTCACCATTACAAGCATCTATTTGCTCATCCTGGCTCTCAACTGTTACACCAGTTCTAACCACACGAGAAGAAAAACCCTCTGATTTTCCAGTGTTGTCTCTTTGTTCCCCCTTTCTGTTTACATCTTCTAAAGCAGTACCTGAAGTTCTAAACTTAGATTTCTCTTTGATAGTACTAGTAGCTGACATATCAGAAAGCTCCTTAGTATGAGTAGGAAGCTCTGCAATGCAGTCTTTATCTTTACCATTTTTAACAGATGTGAAAGTTGCAATGCTAGCTACATTGTCAGAATAATCATGGAGTGGGATGAAATGATTTGTGGGTATAAACTCTTCCTTTGGATGACTGTAGTCCGGAGTATCAAAATCAGCAAAAGCTACACCAGCAGTGCTCACACCAGAAAATCCTCCAAACTCATCTTCATCATCATCATCAGCTCCATTGTCAAGTGGTGGAGGGGATGAGGAGTACATTCGAATAATGTCTGGTTCCATTGTTTGGTTCTGCTTCAACATTAATGTATTTCTGTGTGAGGGAAAAACAGAGCTATGTTAGAACTTGGCTGGCTTTTGTGCTCTTATATAGTCCATTTTTAGTTTCATGCCTCATTTTTAAAGTGTGTATACAGGTCAATGTCTGTATTAGATATCAGAAAGAAACATTCCCCAAACCCATTTGTTTCACAAGTGACAAAGAATCTATTGGGACAGTTCAAGTCTCTTCTAAGCTGCTGCATGATCGAATTGTCAGCAGACAGTGCTGAAATGATCCTCTTGAGCTGTTGTGCAACACACTGGCATAACTAAATTCAGTTTTAACTCATCACTTCTCTACCTGCCATCAGCAGCAGTTCACAAAACTGCCAGTGACCCTGGTCCATCTTTTGCCACACTCCTTTGTGTGTTCAGGTGTGTGACAGGAATTAAACCACTCCATGGGCTATGCCACAACAGCCATCCACATAAGGGACCTTCACCAGCATCAAAGACTTCAAAAAGTGTTTCCATAAGCTCTGAAATTGTGAAGGAGTAGAGGAAGGAACTGCTGTTAAACCACTAGCTAGGATCTGCTGCCCTACTGCTTAAGTCTCTTTCTACCAGTCCCTGGGTTTCTGTTTGGCTGCCCTGTTCTCTGGATTTCCTACCCACAAAACCTCCAGAGCTGCTGCCACCAGCCTGCTTCTGTCCT
The DNA here is from genome assembly GCA_013399915.1 of Illadopsis cleaveri. Classification (NCBI taxonomy): domain Eukaryota; kingdom Metazoa; phylum Chordata; class Aves; order Passeriformes; family Timaliidae; genus Illadopsis; species Illadopsis cleaveri. Next base: position 84,169 of record VXBB01011142.1, on the reverse strand, counting down.
AGGAACCAGCTGAGAAATGCCATCATGATGCCACCAGTAAAGCCCAGAGCCAAACACACTTCATCCAAACTTCTCAAAAGGAGAGCTGAGCACGATTATTCATAAAATATTTAAACACAAATCACTAAACCACAGGGGGAAAAGAAAAAAGAAGAAAGTATTCCCATGGCCTAGATGGAAACACATTAAGGACTCTCTCTGTCTTAACATTGCAAACCATTACAGGAACAAGCCAGGTATGGATGGAAAATCTCCTTTCCTAATGAATGATCTTGACTTTTTCAATGCTGTGTGCAATTAATGAAGCAATAACCACTAGTGTGTACAGAGTCACACCACTGAACTAGTTCATACCTTAAAACCTTTCAAAGAGGAGCTCACACCAAGCTCTCTCCATTTCAAATGTCACTTGACATGAATGAACTGTAACAAGACTAAGCCTCACCTACAGAAAAAGAGTGGAAACAACCTATACATAATAGCAAATATTTGAACTTCTAACCACCAGAGTAAGTGCAGACTTTACAATAAATACCAGTTATGCAACACAGATAAAATGTGATCCCAATGTCCAGTGCCTTTAGCAAACAACATTGTAAAAGCACCTTAAGAGCAGCACACAAAGGATAAAACAGCAACAAATGAAGCTCTGCAGTTCTTCTCAAGCACAACACACCAAGCCCTTGCTATTTGCCAGGAACCTGACATCCCTGAGGTGACTAACATACTCAGAGTTTCTTTTTGAAAGGGTAGTTTGCAGCTACAAAAGTACCTCATGCTGATCAGATGAAACCATGAAATAATTTGTAACATAACATGCAAACTGAAGAGAACTGCAAAGGAATTTTGTTTAGAATAAAGCTTCAGTTGTCAACAAGCTCCCACATAGGCTTACTCAGCACCAGCTGCTTAACAAGGTATTTGAGAGAAGAGCTTCACTTGCTCAAAACTTCTGAACTTTCCCATTAAAAGAAACATTTGTCTCTGTGGTTCATCAAAAACCATGTGTTTTAAGATTTAATCTTTTCAGATCTATAGGCTTCTATAGGTTGGTTTTCACCTGAGTTATTTGAAGTATCACATTCAGGTCAGAATTAGTAACTACACCACCTTACATTAGTGGATCTCATTTTGGCAAGACATGCCAAGAAAAATTAATTCTTAACCTATGCCACCCATCATAACAACTCTACCCATTTTTTTTGTTGACCATTTACTGCATGACTATTTTAACCTCAGCCAAAAATAAATCACAATAGAGTTGGGAACATCCTTGGAGGCAAGGATGATCTAAAAGAACCCAAACATGCAGTTTCAGAAAACAAAGTGAATAATGTGAGAGGAGCAAGCATCAGTCACAGGGAATTTACCCACAAGACTCCTTTTCTTTCCAGTTAACATGAAAAAGGGGAGACAAGGAACAAGAATAATAAGGATAAGCACAGGACAAAGACAACTGCATGGGAGCTGAAGCAAACTGCCAAAGCCCAGCTGAATGTGCTGAAAGCTGTCTGACCATTTAAAAATTCTCTCTCCTGAGACTTCTGACATAGAGCAGAAGAAACTTCCTTCAATTTTTCATTTCAAAGCAGGTTTAAAACATCACAGGGATCGTTTACACAGCAGCAGTCCAGCAGCACAATGCTCCAGCTACGTTTCAAACACAGTTGCCAAAACAGGATCTGCAAGGAACATTAAACTGTACATTTAAAAATCTGATCACAGATTTGATAGTCTACTACATGTTTAATCAGTTTAACCCACAAGAACCCACTGCATAACCAATTGTATGGACTTCTGTATAATTATTTTTTAAATTTCAGGTATTTCCAGGTATGTTACTGCTGCATTTTAGAAGTCAAACACAAAGAGCTCCAAAATGTATGAATCTGCATCATAAATGAGTGTAAGGCTACGTTGACACAATTTAGTTGCTGTATACAGAACTCAAACGTATCCAAACTGTAGCAAGAAAAGGAAAAAAGTCATACTAGTATTCCCCTCCTCTTGACTAATTAGTGATAAATTTTTAAAACAGGCAGAACCCCAATTCTCCTCACAATATAAAACTGCATGGGAATTTTATAGTCTTAATGTGGTTTTCTTCAGAAAGAATTTCACTATGGTCCCCTTTCATGACTTCCAAAAGTGTTCCATCTGCCAACTAGAAACCAAATTAGTTACTGTCCATTGAAACCTGTGGTGAAAACCCCCAGGTCTGACAGAACAACTGCTTTGTTCCTTATTTCATTTAGTTAATCCCTGCTTTGTCTGGCATCTCAAATACAGCTGGAACTGTGGCTTCATCTTTTGTAGTCCTTTTATCCAACTCAGACATACTCTTGGTCAAGACATTCCCCTACATTATTTTGTAAACTTGGTATTTCAAGGGATGTTTACAAAGTGATTTAACCCCAGCTAGAATTTGAACAAGTTCTATGACCAATAATACCGATTATTTATCATCTTATTTTTGAGGGAACTGGCTACCAAATTTAAAAGTCAAATATAAAGCTAACATGCTCTGTTCACTTATAGATTCTTTAAACATGTATTTCTTAAACAAAAAGAAACCACCCATTTTTCAGTATGGTATATAATGAGGACTGTGATTTGAAGGAAATTATAACAGTTTTGGCTTGTGTAACAGAGCATATCATGTCTAACTTCTGTGATTTGCAAAAAGCAACAGCCCAGGTTTCTGGCATCAGACCTTACACCTTGAGGTGAGGAATCTGACACAGTTAAAGTGTTCATGTTTAGGGATTGCTTTAGTCACAAACAGATTTATGTTGACAAATGCCAGTAAAGTCTGCAGATCTCAACAGTTTAAGATTAGACTGAAGACAGATTTCCATCAATTGCTCATGGCATGAGGTTGTACCAACTTTTCTAGGAAAAAAAAAATTGTATTCTCTCTCAGATGCCACTTTCTGCATTTCTGTCTTTTACCTATTTGATTGTTGGATTTTTTAACTGGAAATGCTAGTTCTTGCATCCACGTGTTTCTTTATATCCACATTCTAACATTCATTATCAAGGAATTTCTCAAAGAGGTTTCAGTACCACAGACAGGAGACCACTGCTTAAGTCACACTATAAATGCAATTAAACAATACACTCACAAGCACATAATTACATTGTACTCTAAAGAAAAAATTGCTGATTAATTTATTACAATTCAAGGTTCAAACCTTTCTTCTCAAGTCACAAGCATTTAAGGATGCAATTCAAATTAATGTTTTAATTAACATTAAAAGAAGAGAGAAAACAGAGATGCTAGAAAAATTTTGAGAGGCAAGGAACTGGAAAGAGAAAATGCATACCCTTCTTTTATGATCACTAACTAGGAGTTCAAAAGATTTCCAACAAAACCAGGCTGTCATGTTATTTGTCTGCAGTAAATAGGGAACAGTACATGCTTTCCTCACACACAGATCACATCCTTGCTCACTACCTTTTTGCAGAGTAACAGCAACAATTTTTAACAAAGGCCAAGCAGCAAAGAGAACAATGCAATTTACACTACACAAAAGCAGGTGTAAATAGTTCCTTCTCCGTGTTTCTTCTGAGGCAAAACTTGAAGCAGCACGTTTGGCTCTTACACAAGACCTAAAAAATCGGGAGGTCGCAAAGAGTATCTCTAAAGAAACACTTGAGGCATGTAAATTCCAAAGAAACACCTTGTAGAGCAGAATGTTTCCTTCAACTCGAGAGGAAGCAAAGCAGTGAATAACCTCTCAGCTGTGGATTATTCTGAAGAAAAGCTGAGGCAAGCAAACCATCTCCTCAAAGCACGCAGGAAACACAAGAATCAGAAATGGCACAATCAAGACCTCCATGACAGAAATTACTGAAATACCTCACAGCAAAAGCCTTGCAAAGGCAAGGAGATGGATTCATGTCATTAGCTGCTAGCAGCTGATCTTTCCAAGAACATTTAACTCTTCCTGCAAGGGAATTCCTCTAGCAAATGCCAAAAATACCACACGTAATGACCAGATTTAGACTTCTTATTACAGCACAGTGTTGGCTTCCAGTAGGAAAAGCTCTCCTTTTCCATCATCCCTTTGCCTTTTCTTTGGCTTATGAACAATTCCCAGTCCTTCTGCACCTGAGAATTTCTATTTCTAGAATGGTGGTTGTAAATAAGGAGAGCCTGCCCGTTAGAACAGCATTTCTACAACCCAAATCCACTCTAGAGAGAGAGAGAGTGTGTCTGTCCAGGCTGAAGTCAATATGTTCTTAAATTGGTTTAATAAGCTTACTTTTATTTTTGGAAATATAGTTACCAGCAAAACAAAATACAGCAGGAAAATGTTTACTTCATAAAGCCTCCAAGAAATCAATGTTTTCGATTTTGAATTTAATGCTGTTAGAGCCAGAAGGTCCATTACCCAAAGCAGGAGTTTCAGGGCACCTTTTCTTGGACATGTATTATTTGAGGAAAACAATGTTCTCCAGTTCCAGTAAGGCAAATACATCTAATCCTTATTTCTCACTACTCAACATTTGGAATTAATCAATTCCACTGTATATCAGTGTGGTTTCAAACACTGAATTTGCTGGACACCGTCTCTTACAGGGTGTTGTATGTATAATGAACATTGAAGTAACACAACTCAGGAGAGTTTCACCAAGGATCTGTCACCAATCTCAGGAAGTTTATTCTTCCTGTTCTCCTCAGGCTGGCATTAAACACCAAGCACCCCTAGACAAAGCAGCCCATGCAATATTCAATCCTCTTTGCCACTGCTACTCTTCCCCTCATCACTGACAATGCAGGAAGACCAAGTCAGGCAGCAGAAATGTGAGATTTAATCAGATCTTGGATATGAGCATTTTCATTTTAAATATTGTTAAACTATATAAAGAAGCAAACATGCATTTTCAGTAGTTGTGCTGCTTCACTTCTCCCTGTTTAATTTTGGCTTGGCTGAGGAATCAGAGGAGCTGTTGGAAAATATGAATCTAAATGTTCTGTTGGTTCATTAAACTCTTTTTTTTTTTTTTTAAACTAAGAATAGCATTACTTCCCAAACCTAAAAGATCAGGTTATCCTCAGTTACTAGAAGCAAAAAAAATGTTTGAACTCAAAATCTGCTGATGAAGATGCTGCCTGTACCTGAATCTGTAAACAGACAGTGGGGAAAATGTTGTAAGAACAAGCACATCTTAAATTCATGTGGGCAAACACAACTGGCTGGGACAGTCAATCAGGTTACAACCTGACTCTGTGGAATGCAATATTTGTGTCCAGCACACACCAGGCAGCCACACAATGTGTAAAGATAGATGTCATAAGTAACAACAACTGAGATGTTTTCATCCTTACCATTTCCTAAATTCCTTTTAAAACAGTGCTCAACTCAGCAAGAAATCTATTTCTGGATGTTACCCTCCAACATGCTAGCTGGGAATGTGTTCTAAATTAGGATAAAAAGATGCTAGATTAGAAAGTATTAGAACTAGATTACCTAGGGTCAACTGTTCTCAGAGACTTCCTCACAGAGCAGCATGATCTCCATCACACAGAAACCCTTCAAACTTCACACAGACCACAGCAAAGAGAAGCTCAGAACTAATCTACAGGGCTGCACTCTGCTGTGACAGGTTCTCTCTCAGCCTGGCAGAGGAAACACAGCTGAACAAGGAAAACAACCACGGGCCTTCTCTCCATTACTGCTTGTTTTTCAGTGAGCAGGCTTACATTATTCATCATTTAGCCCACCTACAGACATTACCTCATATGAAAAACACAATACAGGAGGGACACCTAATACTCCAAAGAATAAAATCTATTTTCCATCGCTTATCAATAGACATAGGAACTTGAGGTTTCAGGTTTCCTTCACCCTACTTCCAAACACACTCAAGTGAAGAGAGGATTTGCCTTTCCCTGTGGTTCTCCCAACACAGGAGTGTCTGATTTGAAAAAATCCAAATGATTTGCTTTACAGAAGCAGATTTCTTAGCTCACCTTGCAAGTGGCACCAGGACAGAAATATTCCTTGCAATTGAAAACTTTAATTGCTAAAGACATTAGCATGAAAGAAAGTCTACTGAAAATGAGACTGTCAGTTTTCAAACAAGGCACATTCCAAGGCTTTTTTTTTTTCCTCTGTGTGTGTGCAACAGCAGCAGCTCACTCAGTGTGGTTTTTCTGCACAGAGGAGAAAAATCTAACAGACAAAATTTCTAACACTTAGCAATGAGTAGGATCTAAGACACTTCTCTGACTATCCAGAAAAATTACAAGTATTTTGAATCCCCATGAAAGGGTTAGCATGTCACTGAGCTGAAATGTTCACAAAGGAGCAGTTTAAGTTGTCAAACAGCACAATAGCACACAGAGGAATGAACATTCTGTCAGGTAGATAATGGTATCTGCAAGAAGATTATGCTGCTGAGTGTAGTGAAAACAACTCGATGGAGCATCAGTTTCTTTACTGCTGGATTTCCAACTGATACCACCACAGATCTGCAAGGACAGCTCCATGAATATTTCAAGAGGAACAGGCAGAGTTGACTGAGGTCCATCTGACCTGCTCTATTATTTCCACAGTGAAAGACAAGTCTTTTCAAAGTACTGAAAGTTTCAGAACATTACTTTGGGTAATTAAGGTGTTGAAAGGCTTGTGTTTAGTAAGGCACTGGTGGGTTTTTTAAGCAGAAATGTAGAGATCACACAGAGCCTTCATCACCAGCAGTATGTAACACAAATATTCACTGTGTGAACTCCAGATTTTATAGTCTATTAAATCCTTTACTAAACAAAATCATCATCTGAGCAAAAACAAAGTACATTTAAAAAAACCCCCAAAAACTGAGGCTGAGCTCCTTCAACTGCTTACTTATAAACAAATTAAGGAAGTAAAAAAAGAAGAGGTCATACTCTCACATGACCTCAAAAGGTCACACAATGTGTACTTTATGCAACTATCACGCAGAATAAAAACACCAGAGCTACATCAGCTTTTCTACATATTTTTAAGTCTCATTCTCACATTCAGACTATTTATTCTCACTGATGTGACTGTTTAAAAGAAACAAAACAAACCCTCAGTAGTCACAGGTACTCCAACTCCCCCCCAGGCTCTCACAATTAATGTTACATTCCTCCAGGTACAGCTCCAGCCTCAGAAGGAGAAACTGCTGCCTGTGCATTGCATGAGCAAATCTCTGCCTGTGCTGACAATACAACAGCACATTTTTATTTTTAAAGTAGGCTAATTGCCTTTCCAAGCCTAGTTCGTATGTCCAGAGAATAAAACAAGGAGGAAATACTTTTAATTTTGTTCAATCTCCAAGGACCAATCCAGCTAAAAAGCAGCATCCATCAAACTCACTTTACCATGGACTCAACAGCTGAAATGTGAGTCCTAATGAAGCATGTTGAGCTCTAAACTATGCATGGAAACAAAACTTGTAAAACCAACCCAGCACAGCTCCTGTCAACAACGTTTCTCTACTCACTCCAGTCATTTATGAACAGATTTTGCTTCAGGAGCATTAAGCTGCTGAAGGCTTCCATTTCTCTGCTGAAGCTGGAAGGAAGGGGCTGTCACCATTAAGAGGCCAATTTACTGACACTCTGAAGAAATCCCAAGGTTTAATCGTTGTTTTTAAGGCGCTGTCTTCTCTAAAGAAAAAAAATTCTATTTTGGTTCATCAAGTAGACACTTTTTCACAGCAAACTGAAGAGTCAGCACCTAATAATGCATTTGAGCAATTTCGCCCCATTTTGGAATTACATTACCACTTTTTAAAATAATAATAATAATAGTACTTAAATTATCGTAACTCTGTTCAGCCTGTCACGTCCAGACGCATTTCGCACCCGACACACTTTACGCCCCTCGAAAGGGAAAGCTCGCCAGGAAAAACCAAACACACAGGACCCCTCAACTTCTTGCACCACCACATCCTTAAGCCCTCTCTCCCAGCTGCGGCGCC
>VXBB01011142.1:46987-64372 GCA_013399915.1 Illadopsis cleaveri | reverse complement strand
AGCAGAGGGAAAGCACTGATCTCTTCAGTCTCATGACCAGTGGCAGGACTTGAGGAAATGGCCTGAAGCTGGCTTGGGAGAGGTTTAGCTAGGATATCAGGAAAAGGTTCTTCATCCAGAGTGTGGTTGGGCACTGGAACAGGCTCCTCAGGGCAGTGGTCACAGCACCAAGCCTGACAGAGTTCAAGAGGTATTTGTACAATGCTCTCAAGCACAGCAATGCCTTAAGTTTTAGCTGTCATATTTTGCAGATTCTGTACTGCATTAGAATATAACTCTGAACTTCATATAAAGTGTTAGCAAGTTCTCCTCACAGTTTAGTTAGACAAAACAATCCTTTTCCAGCCTGAGAACCGAGGACTGTATTGCATCTTCAGGCCCAGAAGCATAAACAACAGCAAATTGAGGAGAGCAATCTGGAAGGATGGACTTCATAACCTGAAGCTGTAATTGGACAACTAACCCCAAAATGTAAATGGACCAAAACTTATAAAAGTGTGAAAACATGTGATCCACCATCCGTCTTGGGTGTAGCCAAGGCCAGGCACTTGTACTGCCCAAGGTGCATCCTTTGAAGGCCTTTTTAATTAATACCTACTTTATTCCTTTAGCACTGTCTAGCCTCTGCTCTAGGTAGCCTCTTAAAGCATCAACAGGATGTGACTCTTGGGGTGACATGTCCAGGGCCAGGAGTTGGAGTCCATGATCCTGATGTGTCCCTTCCAACTCAGCATATTCTCTGATTCTAAGGTTCTGTGACCAAATGATAAGCTACACACAAAACTAGCAACCCAAAGCAGCTCAGGTCAGGTTCATTTGCTGCTGTAACCTCCTCAATATCTGTGGAGTACCAGCATTGTTTCCTCTACATTCAAGTGTAGGAGACCACCAAGTAATGAAGGCTCAATCCTGAGACATTTGTCATTTCTGGTGCTGTTTGTAAATAAACTCCCCAGCCAAGAGCTATTGCATATTTTGAATTCCAAGAAGGCAATGTTCTGTGTCTTCCTGCATGTGCCAGTGCTGAACAGTTCAAAAAGGAGAGTGAAAAAAAAAAATTTACCCTGTTCAGTCTAAGAAAAGTGACATATCTATTCTCTTGAAACACAGTTCTGCTTTATCTGGCTTTACTTTCAGTGGAAGAGGAGACACACAGTGCTTCCCTATTGCCACCTGTTCCTGGCAATGCAGGACCTGCTTGTAAGCCACTTAAAGTTCCCATAACCAATAATTACTTTGGATCTTGCTAATAAGAAACTCTGCTCTCAGCAGTATGGAAAAGAATTTAAAGTAAATAAAGGTCACATGTTTTTACAGAGCCCTTCCCACGTCATTAGCATTTCTAGTTGATAGAGTGTATTGTTTCTTACTCATGTGTGTAGAAGGTGCTTGCAATGCCTGTGGGATGTTAATGAGGGATGTTGTGCAGGCTTTCTTTAAGTACCTTGGCTTCTTCAAGGTCCTTTTATTCAGATCTTTTTCCAAGCCTGAACCTCTGTGGAAGCAAAACTGCATCTTCTTTATTTTGTTAGTTATGCATAACCCTCCCTCTGCCTTCAGCACTGAAAGCTTTTGCTGTTTTTTGCTTTCTTAGGGTGGTGGTTTCTTTCCTAATAGGTGCTTAAGGAAACACCTGGAATCACCTATCTCTGGTCTACTGTTTCCATATCTGGTTTATTTATTTTTTTAACTTCAAACACGGGATGTGTATGTGTGTGAAAAGGATATCAGGCATCTACATTTAGAGGTTTGGTAGGAAGTGAGTGTCAAGGTTCCTTTATAATCACTGGAGCTAAGGCCTCTGGAAAACCATTCAGGACATCAAAATCATCCCTGCTAAATCATCCTCTGGAGAAGCATCTCTCTTTCCACTGCTTGTATAGGGAACCCACAGAGACCAGACTGAATTACCACGGCTGAAATAAGATGCTGCAGAAGGTGGCATAAATACCCCTTGACTTTGAGCTACTACTCACCCACTGGAAGGCTTGAAAGGCTTCCAGTTTTCCCATTAATGTAGTCACTCTGCTCACCTAAGCAAAAAAATAAAAAAAAGAAGCAGAAAACTGTGTATTAAGCACCAGTCTTTATTGCACCAAATAGCACTTTTAAATCCTCAGCCCAGGAAGCTGTTGACACATGTTGGAGTCACTCCACCACCTTCTCCCACTGAATGCCTGTGTAATTGTATTTGTGTCTATGGTTGCTGTGGAGGTGTTGGCATGCTGATCTAGGCAGCACAGCCTGTGGCTTCGTGGCCCTATATGGTAATTCACCTGTGAAGGTAACAAGGATCTCCCTCTGAATCTCTTTGAGGTCTAAACTAAGCAGCTCAGAAGATGGCAAATGGAGCTGCTACATGCCCGAGATGGGTGGCAGTGTCTGGCAGTGAAAGCTGTGACCTCCTGTTTGAAACCTGGCAAACATCACCCCGAATGTTATGAGGGATGTTTCTTGCTGCCATGCCCTCTCCAGAACAAGATGTTCTCTGTGGAGCAGTATGCTCTGAAAGGCCTGGTCTGGCTACTCCCTTCCAGCACTGCAGGTAGGAGAGGATGGCTTTAACATAAAGGAAGACACAAAAATTATCTGGAGGCTGGCCAGAGGCAGCAGGGAACAGGCTGAGAAGGTTTGGTCTGGTGACATGGCTGTGTAGATTCACTGTCTAAAATCCCTTGTGGGCAGAGAAAGACATGGAAAGGAGTCATTGGCTGCAGTCAGTTTGGGGTGGGGGGAGTTTTCTTAAGGCCAGGTGTAGGAAAGCTTGAAAGCACACATTTCAGCATAATTAGAGGCTTTTCTGACATGGAGATAAAACTTGATATGCAAAGTCTGTACATTTGGATTTCGTGTTCCACTACACACCCAGATTTGGCCTTTATCTCACCTTTACATCAGGATGTTAGGCAATTCACCACCCCCTGCAATTTACTTTGACTCTGGTGACTGTTAATTCTTGCAGTGTGGATTGAAGACATCTTTTAGAAAAGTTTCCAGTTTGTTATTTGGTCATTATGTTGAAAAGGTCTGTGTATCTTGAAAAAGGTGATAATAAACATGATGAAAGTGTAAAGAAAGCTAAGTGATACTAAGAAGTTAGGTTATGCTCTTCTCTTTATTCATCCACCTATTAGAGGATGAAAGGGCATATAATGGGACAGGAGAGTGGTACATTGAAGGCAGACAGGGATTTTCTTTGCATGTAGTATGTTGCCATTCCTGAACAATATCCACATGCATAAACATAACAGGATCCTGCAAAAGGTCAGGCATTAAATAGCCTCCCACACCAATTGGAATAGCAGTGATAAAAATATAAATTTCAAGACTATTGAATGGGCTTCTGAGGTCAGCTATGCTGTAGCTGTCAGTCACAGCATTCCTTGTGCTGTCCTCTAGAACACATCCCAGTTAACACAACCAAAGCCTGGGAGCTATTTGCTCTGCCACTTTTATCAAGTGTAAAAGTCACCATGCTCCTGTGATGGTCTGTGACCCTCAATTTATTTATATTGGATACAATGTGCTGGGATTCTGGCATTCTGACACTGAGTGACTGCTGAATGCTTGAAGTGTACTTTAGTTATTTCTTCCACAAGTGAACTCATATTCTGCTCTACTTACAGATGCTTGTGTTGGCTCTTAGTGGAAAGTTTCAGACCTCTTCTGGTCCTGTGCAAGTCCTGTCCAAACCAGCACAATGGCAGGACTGTTAACCTGGCTGATATAATTCCCAGAGGGTCTGGAACATGCTTCTCTGACATGAGACATCTAAATGCTTGATGAGACCTGTAAGTTCCTGACAGATGCTGCTACACTTTGGCCCTGCACAGGCAGCTCCTGGTTGCCTCACAACCAACTTTGCTTACAGTCAACTTGGCCCTCCCAGCTGTCTGCCCACATCTGTACAGTTTTCTTCCCTTACACTGCTGCAGTGCTGGTGAGGTTTAGTGAGCCAGGGACCTTTGCACCCTGCTTGGCTGTGCAACATGGGCACCCCAAACACTGCCTGCTGGTGGCTGAGACCCAGGACTGAGCCCTTGAAGGATGCCTAGGGATGGCCATCATCAGTTCTCTGTACTGGTACAGAGATAATTTCATGTGTAATGGGATCAGGTAAGACAGGAGACATATGGGTCCTCTGACCTCAAATAAGTTCATCCTAAAAAAGAAAAGGAAAAGATTCAGCCTTTTCACAGCTTCCCTCAGGGGACACTCTCAGAGGTAAAGCAGCTGTGCTTGCAGTTGTTGAATTTCTGAGCTGTGCATTCTCGCCCTTTCCTCCTACCCCAAACAGTGAAATGTTTGCTGATACTGTCCAGGAATTCATCTGTTGGTATTTTAATATGCATGTGTGTGATCAACCCATTGCTACAATTACACTGTGGGAATCTTGTTTCTAAAAATACTCCAGTCTCTGCTGCTCTCCAACACCAGCATGAGGTAATGGATCATATTCCCTTGTTGCCAGTCACACACAGGAAGAAGGCAATCAATACAGCTGGCAATACATAAAGGCTACAACAATTATAATTACAACTAATTTCCCTTTCACTTAAAAACATCGTCTTCTAGCCTGCATTATCACAGCTTTACAATGCATTAAAACAATCATGGGCTTCCCTTTGCTAAATAAAATCCTGTAATTTTGCTTGAGAGCATCTTTGGAGTAGCTCAAAATGGTAAGGTTTGTTATGGCAACCTTAAAGCAGCTCCTACTCCACCAAGTGCTCTGTTGCTATCAGTGTACTTCCACCAAAACTGAGAGAGATTTTGCATCACTCAGGTTGTGGTTGCTGTATTTTGTCTAGGGAAACACGTGTGCCCACCATCTTTTAAATTTAAGGTGCAGCAAACTCCCTGATCTTGTTCTATCTCCTCTTCTGCATTATTTAAATGGCAGCTGAAAGCACTGTGAGTCAGTGGAGGCTGAAAAAAAAAAATATGACAGGATGCCATTCATTTTTATTATTATAAAAAGCCATATTTTGGAAGGATTCTGCTTTACAAGCAGTGCCTCTGGGAGCTACTCAGTGTATAGCCTTACTCAACCTTACCATTGTGTATTTTGTCCAAATAATGTCTGCCTGGTGAGCAAAGGAGGGGGCTTGGGAGCCTGAACTTCAATGTTGTAGCCAAAAGTCCCAGTGATGAGACATTGTGTGGAAATCAGTCTATTCCAAATTACAGCACTGACTGCTGAGTAATGGCTGTTGCATCTCTGTTCTTTCCTCTCCCTGCCCATAGAATAAGAGCAATAATGTTAGAAATGGCAAGGGGCATTCACTCATGAATTAACACTGATTTTAGATATTGTCAGTGCTTTGAAGTTGTTAGAAGACACAAAAAGGTCTGAAGCCACAGAAGAGTTCTTCTGGCAGTGGGGTTTGCAGCCATGGTTCTCTAGTAGGGAGAGCACTGGCAATCCCTGAGAAAAGGCAATGGAAATATAGGGAAATGCATGTGGAAGCCACATGCATTGTGTGCACTCACACAATAATCCAAAACTGACCCCATTTTAGCCCCTCAGAGTCTGTTTAACAGCCACTGTTGCTCATTGTATCTTTCCTCCAAAAATGGGGTGTAAAAGGAACCCCTCTATCTTTGCTGCAGGCTTTGTATTACTTTGTTTTCCCCTTGTAAGATTTTAGTGAATCTGTTACATTCTTGAGAGTGTTTTTTCTACCTAGAGCCATATTCTGTCCTTAATTCTGGTCTGGATCTCTGTTAGGCAGCCATTATCTTTCCCACTGAACAGAAAATTTCTTCGAGAGCAGCCAGGAAAGAATCCTACCTCTTGGAGCATGCAGTGCTGGAGCTGCTACTGCAGCTTGTCACCCATTACAATACTGTCAGCACTGGCTTTTGGCCCATCAAAGGGGATTTTGGAGCCAGGCAAAGGCAGAGCCACTGAGCACTGTCAGAAACCTCCAGCATTCCCATCCATGCTTGGCAAGAGGCTGCTCCACAGGCTGGAGCTTTACTTTGCTCCACTGAAGCAACCCAAGCCCGTGGCTCTGCTGTTAGTATCAGATTGCTCAGTACTGAAACCCTGCTTTTCTCTGCTGCTTAGATCTACTCTTCAGCTTCAGTGGAGTTTTTCCTCATTAACCAGGCTTTTGTTCCTTCCTTAAAAGTCCTGCTCTGCCAACCAGGAGTCAGCACAGCTCTGGTTTGCTGTGGCTTCTTACTCCTGAGAGAGAGCAGCAGGTCTCCTTGTGCCTTGCTGAAAGACACCTCCTTCTCGGGGTCTTGCACGGAATGTCCCCTCCTGGGTCACAGCCCTGATCTAGCAAGGCTCCAGTGAGGAAACTGACGCCTCAAAACTTCAGCAGGATAAGAAATGTGGAACTTCTGAAGAATTCTGGAGCCCATGTGATGTTTCAGAGCCAGCCTCTATTCTTAGAAAAGCAGTGAAAGTCATAATTTAAAAATAAAATCAAGTGCAGTGCTTAGCAAAGAGTCATATTGGTGGTATTCCTGTGAGTAAATCCCTCAACATGAATTGGCTTTGCTTGAGCCTCAGAAACACTGCACCAAAAAAAGGCCCAGCTGTGAGGTGTCTGTAGTACTGATCTGAATGGGAGAGAAGCACACAGGGCTCTTGCCACATCAGGTGTCCTTCTTGCCCCTTCTCTTCCCCCCAAAACATGCCTGTAGTTTACTTTAGTATTATATTTAGTTATAAAGGTCAAAGGAGAGCCTTCCAAGGGCCTCTGTAGGAGTTAACCCGTGCAAGTGATGAAATTTAATGTACATCCCCCCAAGCACTTCTGCAGGTGCTGTGCTTCTGCTGTCTGGTTGGGACTAGATGATGCTTTTATACCATTCACAGCCATTTCTGGCTTGCATTGAGGTTACCAAATGCTGTGTTTTATCTCAGGATCTCCAGATGTCAACATTTCCCTTCTTAGGGTTGTGTGCAGTAAGCAAAGGGGCAATCTCTGTCTGGCTTTGAGCAGGGATGGCCACAGATTAATACTTATGGCTTAGAGCTAGGAGGAACTTCCTGTGCAGCAACTGAATCAGCCATTTTATTGGGAGAAAAACCACAGAACTAGCTGTACTCAAGTCCTGTTCATCTGCTGCTTTAGCACTGTTTGAATTTTGAGGTTTCCATCAGAAAACCTCCCCTGTGTCTTACAGCCACAAGAGGATGTAGGGCATAACCCTTTACCCACTTGGGTCATGCAGAATTTTTTCAATAACTTTAAAACAGTCTGAAAAACAGGCAGGAGACAAAAAAAGCCAGAAGTTAAAGAAGTCAAGAGGGTATGTAATGAGCATTGATAGGTCAGATAAAAGACAGAACAACCCAGTGAAGATTTCATGTTTTATTGTTATTAAAAGTTCATTATGAAATCAGTACAACAAATAAAAATAGATCTGTGGTGAATGATACGTGTTACTGTTATTGCCCGGTCGTTTTGTGCACACTCTCACTTTTTAAAATCAGAAGGTAATGAATACAAGAAATTTCACATTTCAGTATTCCTGCACCAGAGAGAGGCTGTGCTTCCTGTTGACTCTATCCAATGTATAATGCAGTCAGAAATAGTCCTCTATTCACACTTAAAAATAAACTCAGTTTTATAGTATGCCCCAGCTGAAAATAACTGGAGAGTGAGAGCTAGAAATAACTCTTTCCTTAGGGACCTATTTCCATGAAAGTCAAAGGGATTTTTGACATGGATTGTAAAAGCAGAAGGACATAGTTATTTGTTGACAGACAGATAGAGAGGCCTAGCAACAGGAACTAGGGAGGACCTGTGGCAGAGTAGGAGTTTATTATTTTGATCTTGCACATGCTGCTAAATCTCCTTGTTGTAGTAATTGTCTGTGTTCATTACAGCAGTGATTGCTGGGAGGGTGTATCAAAGCCAGATAGGGCGTCTGCAGCTCATTTTTTTTTTTTCCTCCCTGTTTGGGTTGGCCTTGGTTCTAACCCTGCACACCATTCATTGACTTTCACCTGCCTGCTTCCTGATCCACATGAGAAAATGAGAACAATACCACGATTACAAACCCCCTCACCAGGTCACTTACTGTTCCTACACTGGTGTAAGCTTTTCTTCCTCACTTCTGTGCTTATCACAGCAGGCACTTGGGGCTGCCTTCAGCCTCTGACTCTTGCTCCTTTTACACTGTCATGTCAGCTCAAGGGGTGCTGGGAGGTTGCTGACTGGCTCAGCAGAATTGTTGTTCTGCAGTTTTCTGCATGGAAAGGTCTCTGTGCAGCCTCAGTGCAGAAAACAGTGCTGGGGTTCTCTGGGGGGAGCATTCCCTGGGGATAGGAGGCCAAACGAATCCCACATCAGATATACTGCTGGAATGTCTGTGGGGGAAAAAAAATACCTTAGTGGCCACTTCTATATTCTCCTGTTATTTGTTTGGGAGCTTCTTTTCCATCAGGCGAGTAGGAACATGAACCAATCCATGCTGTCCAGGCTTGTAAGCAATGCTGGTTTTTTGCCACAAGTCCTGGTAGGGGGTTTCAGAAGGTGGAAGCTAAAAATGTGGAAAATAGCTCATCCTTGGGAAGCTGCCCTGCATCTGCATAGCCTGTGTCCTTGTCTGGCTCTGAAATGCCCATTAATGCCCTCTGAACTCCTGCCCTGTTAGGACTACAGCACATCATGCTTCCCCAAACCTCACTACCCAGCTGATGAGGCTACTCTGGCCTTGTTTCCTGCACAGTGAACAGTTTCCAAAGCCAAAGATAAAAATCTCAGTGCTGTTCCCCGCCTGAAAATCTCTGGGCTTCAGTCTCAGGCTCCCAGCAGGAGAGTGACAAGGGTGGAAAGCTGGCACAGCAGAATGGTGGTGATTCAGGCTCTCCCTTTGGTTTTCAGGCTGTTTACTCAAAACAGCCCTTGAGAAAGATGCTGTGCCTCAAGCACGTGTCACATGCAACCGGTTTAGCAATATTACACCTATTTCTGCTCAAACCAGCCAGGGAGGGGAGGGAGAATATAATATGTTAGTGCAAGTTCTTCAGAGACAACATGTGAATATTTAGTACAAAATGTTCTTTCAAGGTGGGGCAGACGTTTCTAATTGTGACACAAAAAGAAGGTATTTTGTAACAGTTTTAACAAGTTGCCTGTGAAAAAGCGTTTGTGTGAAATATGTTTAGACAGACTACCTCACATGACATTGAAATATTTCAAGGCTCTTTCTGAGCAGGCAACAACCTAGTTTTGTTTTCTTAAAATCAAATCAGCTTTATCACAGCCAATCCCAAACATGACTAAATAATTTGGTTGTGATTTTTTTTTGGTTAGTTGTATTTTTTTTTCCTCTTTGGAAAAATAAAGCTATGCTAAGTTGAGTGTTTCCACTCCACATGGGTTTTACCCATTCAAGACTTCTTTCATTGCAGAATCAACTTCCTCATTCAGAAGAAACCACAGAAATATTCAGCTAATAAATTTTAGCATAAGATTTCAAAGGCTGGTTCATTCACTCCTGAAGTCCTGAAGAATTGCAGCTTCCAAGAAGCTCACAGACTACTTGTGCCTACTGAAAAGCATTTTATAAACCTGGCCTAACTTGGAAACAGTCTTTATTTCATATCTATTAGGGCTTACATCCAAAACAAAAATATGAATAATCCCCAAATTGTGGAAACTGAAAAATTCAGGTATAAATTTTGCAGTGCAGTCTCCCATTTGAAACGTCTGGATTTGACCCCAAGTCCAGCTGAGTAGAAACAATTAAGGCCTCAGTTTTCTCTGACTTACACTGCATGTGCAATTGTTCTGCAGTTGCTTCTTAACATGATCAGCCAGTGTAAGTCAAGCACGAGTGGAACAGCCCTTAGTTACACAGACATCATCCTTTTTTCTCCTGCCATCACCTGGTGGTGCCAAGAGCGAAAGTAAAATAAAAAGGCTTCCAATCAGGTAATAGATAGATGTGGAAGCTTTCTTTAATTGTGACTTTCTGCCCTCTCTTGAGCTCTCAGCCAAGCCATTACCCATTAGAAGAGGATTCTCAGCCATTCTTGCCTCGAAGCCTGGCTCAGAAACCACAACAGGGCAGATCAGGTGGTGGAGTTATGCAAAGGCAAACCAGAATCAGGGTCAAAAGAGCATTTTCCCCAGAGAGCAAACTCCTGGAGCAGGAACAAATGGGAGTGCCCAGCACAGGGGGTGGGAACAGGAGCAAGGCAGGATCACCAGGCCCTGGCTGTCACCAGGGATGCCCCTGACACTGCACTGAGCTCACCCTGACATCCCTGGTGTAGGCACTGTGCTGCTCCAGCCCCCATGGGAGACCTGGAGGCTGTGAAAATCCAAATCCAAAATGTTTTTTTCCAGGATACAGTAAAGGCATGGAGGGGGAATCTCTGCTGGTGGGCTGTCAGGGAGATTCCCTTTGGGTTTGTGCTACTGTAAGGTCATGGTGCTACTTACACTTCCCACTGGCCCTGCATCAGCAAACCTGGCTTTGGATGTCCAGCTGGAGAAAGCACTAGGCACAGAGGGTGCTAAATTTCTCTCCAAAGAGAATTCATCTTCTGCCAAAGCATCAGCTTTGGAACCACAGGGAATTTCCAAGCTGGAGAAAAATCCAAAATACCTCATGTAGAAGCACGTTTCCCTTGGATTTTTTTTATTATCATAATTTTTAAGAATATATTTTGTACCGAAACACTGTCAGCATTCTTTATACAATGGAAAATGACACAGTCATTATGTATCATGTAAAAGAGTAAAAACAGAGCAAGACAGGAACATTTCAGTTCAATCTGGAGTACAAATAGAATCTGACGTACAGCTTAAAAGCCCCACACCAGATAAAAAGTTCATCTGGAAAACAACAAGTTCTCTTTTATTTTGGAAGTAGGAAGAAAAGTCAAATGGGAACGTCAAACGTTAAGGCTAAAAATTAACATTTTAACTCGTATTTTAGAGGTGGCAGCCTGATTCTTAATTCATCTGCAGCAGCAGCAACAACCCTCCTGGTTTACAAAGAGATTTGCACTTGCAAGAAATAAGAATCAGGCTTCTATGCTCAGAGGACTCTGATTGACCTCAACAGGCTTTGGACTAGAGCCACAGTTGGAATTTCAGCTTGCAGTCTAAGGCTTCTTAACTGCAGGCCAAATTAGCACAAAATGAGGCTTTGCATTGGCATGCTACCCTTAACTTTGGATATTCCAGTTCTGGTTGCTTTAAACCACACTTTTATTGCAGGTTTAACATAGTGAGATACTTCTTTTTTTTTTCTTAAATACTGTGCTACAAAGGATGTTTTTATAGTCTGTGTTTTAGTCCCTATATTATGTGTTTTCAAAATTGCCTAAATGTATGTTTATATCATGATTATAACTACTCAGAAAGACCCACTGAAGTCCACTGTGAGCAGCCAAGGAAAAAAGTGTACTTAGTCCTAAAGAAGTCAAGAAAAGTGGCTGTGTTCATTTATAGTGACTTCCAATGACTGTGTTTATACAGCTATACTTACTAGTTAAAAAGCTACTTGAAAGTTATTATTCATGTGCAGTAGCTGATTTTCAAGCATTAATAACTTGGCTGTCTAGACAAGTTTTAATTGTCATATCAAAGGCCAAATATGTTCTCAAACAAGGGTAAGGAATCTCCCATCTCCCTTGGAAGGAGGCTGGCTCTCTTTCTGAACTAAGAGATTGCCAAATTTAACTTTTTTCTCAGGTTATGAAAGCACAGTAAAACCCACAAATTTAAGTTTTTAAAATGGATCAACTTCCACTCAAACCCATCCTGTGCAGCAAAGTTAGTAAGCCCTGAAAAACAGATTCTAGTGAATATGCAGAGTTCCCTCCCCCCCACCAACTACCATGCCCACGTTTTCCCAGGGCCTAGAGGGCTCCATTAAAATGTAACTAAATGTGCGATAGGAAACATGGTTTTTCAAGAACGATATGTAAAGTTTACCCAAAGAACCTAAAACATTTTGTACATTCAAAATGTTTACACTTTGCTGTTCTCGATCGTCAGTAAGATTGTTCAATTTTTTTTTTTTTACTAACAATACATACAATGAGTATAAATAAATAAACTACAGATAAGTTTTAAAAATTGTATTAACAATACGTTGTGCAAAAACTCATAACGATCTACATTCTATGCAAATATACCCTGACTAAAATACACAGGCTGTGTCCACACACCCTCAGTCAGTTTTTGCACAGTCCTTGGGCCAAACCAGGGGCTGAGGGCAATCAGCAAAATTCCATCCCAAGCTGTGGAGGTAATGCTGATTTACACCAGCAGAAGTGCAGGCCCCAAGGTGTGTGCAAAAATGCCATAGAAATCAGTGGGAATTGTGCTTGACTAAGGACTAGACAGTTTGATTGTACCCCATTAAAGTGAGTGGGAGTTTTGCCATTGATTTCCATGGAACCAGGCTCAGGCCCTGGGTAAGGACGTCAGCACGTGGCCCTATGTTGTGCTACACTACTCCACTTCAGTGCAGAAACAATATTTGCAAGAAGAAAAACTTGTTTTTTGTCGTCACTGCTGTTCAGTAACCGGATTTAGCGCTGCATTTCAGAGATTGCCTTTTCTGCCAGATTTGAAACGAGACTGCAAAGTCTTTCCGAATCCGTTCCAATTTGATTATCCAGCACAGGTGGGCTATTTTGATCCAAGAAAAAAAAACAACAAACGGTTCAATGTCTATAAACCAACAGTGCTCTTCTCGTTTGGATAGAAAAGAAACCAGCCCGGTTCATCGGCACAAGGAGTGAAGAACTGCATGCGGAAAAGGAACAGGGCAGCCTTCCTACCATAGCTGTGTCCAGAGCCGGCTGTCACTGCTCCCAACAGACCGTGGCACCTGAGCTGGTTTGGAATCTGCAGTCCTAACAAGCTCAGCCCAGTTTTGTAAGCTGAAGGTCTCCGTTTATCTTTATCGTGTCAATTGCTGACAGTGTTTCGATACGGTGGTAAAAATCAAAGAGCTGATGTCCGTCCACAAATATTCTAAAACGGGGATGCTCGCAAAGTATCTCAACCTGCAAGAGATAAAATGTTGAAGCGTGTTGTTCACAGTGGAACTGGGAAGTTGTTTCAGAGCACACAAAGAGCACTTCAGATGGGTGCAGCTGCACATTGTGCTACTTATGTGCCACGAAAGAGACAAAGGTGTGACCAGTCTGCCCCCTTGACACCAGTTACTCTATAATGCATCTGCCCTTACTGCACAGGGACATTAATCCAATCTCACGCTGTCCTGGCAGTAAGCACGCTGCTGGCTACTGGGAGGTTTTGTGTCTTGGAATAGTGCCAGAAACAGACTCAACCTGCTAATCACAGCAGGAGGAAATTTTACCTCCAACCCAAACCTTGCATTCCTTGCTACGAGTTGCTGGGTTTGGTGGTTTGTTCTTTTGGGGGGGTTTTTTTGCTGCATAAGGAGGCTTTTCCCTCCACAATGCTTTCCACATTACTTTTAATTTACTGGAAGGGAGTAAACACAGAAAGGGGGTATAAGTTTGTCCTCCCCTCCCACACATACACAGCTGCTGCAGAACTAAAAACACTTCACTCCCTTGGCTGCAGACTCCCTGTCAGACTGGTCTCCATCCTGGGGCTGCAGTGAAGGAAATGCAGTGCAGGATTGCTGGGAATTCAGCTAGACAGTTCTCAGGAGGCACAAGCAGGATCAGAGCTCATCCCTCCTCCTGAGACACCTGCAGAAATGCTCTGGAAAAGGAACAAAGCCTGGAGCTGAGCAAGATGGGACACATTGGGAGATTCCTGATGTTTGGGGTGGCTTGAGAGGGTGCCCAGTTGTTAAGCTTTGCTGGAACTGCCCCGTCAGGAAGCTGGGACATGAGGACACAGAACATGCACTTTTACAGGCCTTTGGAGATCTCCAGGTTTAGACACATTAAGGAGAAAATCTTCAGGGAAGCCACATGTAAATCCTGGGTCATTTCCAGAAGCTGGAAGTCTGAAGTGCTGCTACCAGACACTTGACTCTGCTGCTATTACAGTGTATAAAAATGGGAACAGGGCCCGTGACAAACTGACTGAGCCAAAGCCCAAGTGACTTAAGAGCACGTTGTACCGGGACAAGTGGCAGCAGGAGAGCTGGAACTCCTGGATCCCTGGGAGTGCACCAGGTACCAGGGAAGAGCTCCTGTGTCACTGCAGCAGTGCCTGCCTGAGGCTTTGTTATGTAAAAGATATGGTTAACACTGCTCACGGTCTGCTTTTCACATCACCCGTGGCCACCGCCACAGTGCTAATTGGACTGGATCACAAGTAATTGGCAAGAACATCTAATAGTCTAATTTATTCACTGAGAGGGAGATCATCAAAGGTACAAAGTCAATCGGGAGCCTCAATTCTGTTTGGGCATTTGGGAAAAAAAGGAGGAAAAAAAGGCAAAATAACAACTCCCTTTCTACAGTCTCCCGTGCTGGATGTGCAGTATTGCTGTCCTGTAACGTCATCTGTCATTAGTGGGACCGGCACAAAACTTGCTCTGGGTGATTTGTCTGGCTCTTCTGAGGGCCCAGTCACCACCCAGTGCAGGAGGCAGTGGAACCCTCTCAGATGGAGCAGGATCCAGCCTCCAAGCCTTTTCAAGTACATTTCCCACACCGCCAAAGGGTGTTGCCAGTTCTGATGGGAGGGTGAGTTCGTAGAAGCAAGTAGAGCGCAACCAATTTGCAGCAAAACCAGTCACAAACACCCTCTTAACACCAAGCATCTGGGGAGATGGTGAGCTTTTGGGGTTGGGGGAGATTATCTTGGGGGCAAGAAGGATTAAGAGAGTTTGGCAGCTGGTCATAGCACTGGCATTTAGCAGAGAGGCCGGTAAGGTTTTGTAAGAGGGATGGGGAGGAGGAGGGGTTTTGTGGGTCAGTTGCATGGAAAAGGCATGCAGCCTTTTTTTCTCAGTGTAGTGAGAGGGAAGCAGCCCTCTGCAGCCGCATACTTTGTTAGTCCTGATTTGCAAAGACATCTTCACATAACCATAAACACTACAGATGGGAATCTGCTTCTAGGTCAACCCAGTCCATTCACAGCACTTCCATCGACACCATTTTCAAGTGACTACAGATTTAAATTTGATGGAAGGTTTAATCCCAGGGTTGAGAAAAGAATACCACTATTGCTTAGCCGTTTAATCTGCTAACACGAAGAGCTACGGTCAACCTTAATGTGACATCCCTGGAGACAAAGGATGAACATGATCCTTATTAGCTGCACTAAATTGCAAACACTATGCCCATTAAAAAAACCATCAATATATACAGCAGTCCCACTAAATATTAACATTCTCCAGTAATAACTTGTAACGCACTAATAACACAGAGGTGCTTCTTAATTCACGGTTATAAAACTAAGCTCAGGAAGTTGCGCTTCATCACACACTATTACAACCTCTGCCTTGTCACAGCGCCCAGGTGAGGTGTTCACAGCCCCATCTGAACTGCCTGCAGCTGCACGTAGCAGCGGGATCTCCACGCAGCTCCATGGATACAAACAAACCAGCAACTGGTGTCTCAATCCCAGCAGTGCGGGCTACACCGTGATTTCATGAAAGGCACGGCCAGGTTCTGCTGCAACTCGTATCAAATGACGCTTTATCAGACATGGGGCAAGGCACTGCCACGCTGGTACTCACCCTAAAAGGCTGGTCCGGTATAAATGGAAAGTAAGGAATAGACGACTGCTCTTCCCCCCATTCTCCGGCTACACAAGAGTTTCTGACAAACTGTCTCTCTGTAAACACAGCTTTCAGTTCTATGGCTACATCCGCAGGAGGATCTTCTGACTCCCCACAAGTCAGACTGATGCCAAAGCTGCAACACAAACAGAACAGCTCTCCTTCAGCCAGAAAAAAAAAAGGAAATAAGCCCCAAATGCCACCAGTCTTATTTCTCAGCTTCTTAAAGCCACATAGCGGCACAGGCTGGAAGACAGCTCAGCTCGTTCAGATCTCTCTGGAAGCTCAACAGGGACAAGAACACGGTTATGGAATATGTGTGTGTGCATGGTGTGGTGCATATATCTGTACATAGACGCAGATATATATGCTTGTTATGCTCCTTCACTCCCAAGTGAAAACGGAATCCCTTGAAGAAATGCCCCCTCTATGGGTCAAAGGAGAAATCAGCATGCTATATTTAAAATGATAAAAATAATCCTTTCCAGAAAGGAGGGATCCGTGCGGATGTGTGTGTGTGTGTACGTGCGGGTGGCCGCCCCCCTTCGCCCCCTCCCCGGGCCCGGCGCCCCCGGCACGGGCAGCCCTGCCCAGGTGTTACCTCTCGGGGTTGAGCTCCACTATGCCCATAACTAAGATCTTCTTTCCCGGCCTCATTCCTCCTTTGATGTGCCCACAGAAGGGGACGATCTGGAAAGGACAGGGGGAAGGTGGCGAGGGTCAGCTTGGCATCAGCAGCGGCCGCCCTTATGCGGCCGGAGCTGAGCGGCGGCGGGGGGCAGTAAAACGGGTTGACAAAATAAAATACACCACCACCCCCACCAAAAATAACCAAACCAAAAAAACAAAGGTGATTTACCAGGCGAGGGAAGTACACATCAGCTTGCACCGGAGATCCCAGGGAGTTGTTTAAATGCCCGTNCCCGCGCCCATCGTGTCAGAGATCACCTTTCTGTCCGACCTCGGACACCTCGGCCAAGAGGACGCGCCGAGGCAGGCGTGCTGGGTGACTCCCTTCCTCCAGAGGTGGGGTCACTGCTCGGCCCCTCCGAAATGAACATGCACACTTCTCCCCTCCGTGTCCCCCCTTAAGGGGCTGAGACCCCGAGCGCGGTCGGTGGGCAGAGCTCCGGCCCGAGGCTGAGGGGAGCCTCCCGGCCGAGTGCGGCCGCAGCTCCCCCGGGCCCGCTGTGCCCGCGGCCTCCGGCGAGGTGCGGTAATTGCACACGCCGGGCCATGCCGGTGAGCTGCCATTGACATGCAGTGTCCGCAGTTATGCAACGCGGCGGTGTCTGCGGGTGTGCCGCTCTGCGGGAGCGCCGCCACCTCCGGCCGAGGCCACCGGCCCTGCCCGTGCCGCGCCAGGGATCCCTCGCTTGCACCGCAGCAAGGGGTGACTCGACCCGCCAAACGCGCTGTCATGGTCCTTTCGATGAGTTCAGGGTCTTGGGTGGGGGGGAATGGAGGAAGGCTCTCTTGTCGCTCCTTCACCGCTGGGATTTGGTGGCATGAGCATCCCTTTAGGAACGTGACACAGCAATAGTGCTCTGCAGGACCTCACACGGTGCCTTGGCTTTTCGTGCCTCTTGCTTACACACTGGGGCTGGGTTGGTGAATGTCTCTGTCCTTCCTCCTCCGAGGCACTGTGGGGATTAATTAAATTAAGTAAAGTGGAGTGGGAGAAGCAAAGTCACTGCAATATTTTAGGGTTTC
>VXBB01011142.1:20183-46339 GCA_013399915.1 Illadopsis cleaveri | reverse complement strand
CCGCAGGTGCCCTGCCCGGCCCCCGGCCCCGTCCCGGTGCCCACAGCCGCACTCACCAGCGCGTCCCGCTCGGCCACGGTCCCCGCCATCTTGTGGAAGCNTCTGCGGGTGTGCCGCTCTGCGGGAGCGCCGCCACCTCCGGCCGAGGCCACCGGCCCTGCCCGTGCCGCGCCAGGGATCCCTCGCTTGCACCGCAGCAAGGGGTGACTCGACCCGCCAAACGCGCTGTCATGGTCCTTTCGATGAGTTCAGGGTCTTGGGTGGGGGGGAATGGAGGAAGGCTCTCTTGTCGCTCCTTCACCGCTGGGATTTGGTGGCATGAGCATCCCTTTAGGAACGTGACACAGCAATAGTGCTCTGCAGGACCTCACACGGTGCCTTGGCTTTTCGTGCCTCTTGCTTACACACTGGGGCTGGGTTGGTGAATGTCTCTGTCCTTCCTCCTCCGAGGCACTGTGGGGATTAATTAAATTAAGTAAAGTGGAGTGGGAGAAGCAAAGTCACTGCAATATTTTAGGGTTTCAATATGATGGTGTCCATTGGGAAACACTTGCAATCAGGAGGTGATGCCGTTTGAGAAATCAGGAGGTACTGAGTGTTAGAAGAGATTGTGCAAGTGTTTAGACGCTTGGCTATTTTTTCATTAATACCCACTAATTTGGGCATGTTTTCCTCTCTGGACGCCCAGCTGGAGATGGCTCATGTTTGGAAGTCACGTACTGAAGTCATGACCTCTTCAGGGTGCACTGGCACAGCTGGGCACAGTGAGCATCCCTGTGGCCCAGGTTTCACCATGGGTAAACCACTGGACTGTTTTCTTCTTGCCAAAACACTGAATGTCTCATCACCACACGGAAAAGCATCTTGCTGGAGACTGAATTTTGTAAATAGTGCAGCAACATGAACCCATCACACATCAGAAACAGCTGCCTTTACAGTTGTCAGGTGACTGCATCCACAAGTTTACCACAAAGTGGAACTGGAATTAGCCTGGTGGGTTTCAGCTCCTGTATGCTGCTCACCTCACCATGATGATGCCAACTGCATTATGTTTTCTTATTCTGTTGGCCTAAGAGAGAACAGAAATCAGCCTAAGCTTTTTTTTTTTTTTTAAAATTCAGTTGTATGGTGTTACACACTGTCCAAAGAGCTCTTTTCAGAACCCTTTGTCTTCTCTGCTGTACAGAGAGCCACTTTGTTAGATAAAATTAAATTCATTGGACATAAAATCAGGCCAGCCAGTTGTTTGTGCCAAAGCATGATGTTTTATGAAGGGAGAGGCCGTCATTATGTATTTGTTTTGTAGCTGGTTTTAAATGAACTTTTTCATTTCAAAATAATTAAATAGCAAGACTTGTCCATTTGGCTAGCTGCTTTGCCTTGCTCTTGTCTTTTTGGCATGTTTTCCCAAAACCAGCACAAATGCAGCGTTTGTTTTGCTGGCCATGGATTGACTGGAACAACTCCCAGTATGAAATTTTGATGGAAAAGGACATTTGTGAGTTTTTAAAGCTCTGCCTGTCTGTTTCTCTGCCACGTTATCTTCTTAGCCTGTAACTGTCCAGGAGGACACTGAAATCCTCTGTACACCATGAACAGTGTGAGGCAGCCAGAGAGGAGCTCTGCCTCTGTGTGCCACTGCCCTGCCTGCGTGATGATCACTCCTGTAGTTTCTCCAGGGAAGAAGGGAAGTGTTCTCCAGCAGAAGATTTACCTGCATTGCCCAGCAGGAGTTCACATCTGGGCAGCATCATGCCTCTGACACATGGAGGGGCTTCCTTGGGACCCAGCTTCCCAGAAGGTTCCCCTCTGCAAAGAGCTGCAGGGTGAATGCTGCACCTAAGCTCCTCTACTTGCTCTTCTCAAAAAGGAGAGGTCTCAGCCAAATCTGTTCCCTCACCCATGCAGTGTTTGTTAAATCATCTGTACAAAATAGCCCCCATTCAGTATTTTAAAGGGTTTTCTTGGCAGGGAAGCTCTTGAGGGCCTGAGCTCGCAGACCTTGTGGTAGTAGCTGGAGCGATGTGGTAAATATTTGTGCACCACTGAAATGGTGCTGAGGTAAAAGCTGCCAAACTTGGCTGCTTGACCAAGTGCAAAAAACCTTGTAGATAGGTATTGTCTTCCATTTCTGGGTTTGCACAGCTTTTTGCTCAGTGGCAGCCTGTGACTCTTGAAATGCAGAGAATCATATAAAGATTAAAAAGAAGTGGCATGGCATGAACACCATTTGGGAGCAGTTAATGACATGCCCAGCCCAGCCACCAAAGCCATTGCTGAGAACTGGCAAACCCAGAACTTCATCTTAATCCCAACACCTTGTATCTTGCAGCCACTCCCTTTGATGATTTAAAAAGGTGTATCTAACTCTTAGCTGGCCTTCACTGGCAAGGAATGCAGCACGATTGCAAATTTGGTGTGGTATAATTACCCTGCCTTTCTTGCCCCATTACCACTGACATTACTCTCCTCATGCCTGGGTTTATAAGCTGACTTGTAGAACCTCTCTGGTTTGTTTTGCTTTTTTAATGACAATGTTGAGAGGATGGGAGGTGTTTGCTGGTTTCATGGAAGCTTCCTTTGGTTTCTGGGTGGCAAGGCACTCCACTCCTGGTTTTTGTAAGACTCGGAAAAAGCTGAGTAATACAATAAAGAAGAATGTCTGGGAATAAATGTGATTCAGTGGTTGGAGCCAAGTGTTTAATAGTTCAGAGGAAATGCTCGTTTTCCAAATTACCCCTGAATGGCAGTGCTGATAAACAATTGTTTGGGCTTTATGGTGAGGTTTTTTTTACCTTTGTAGCTTTGTCACTGCAAATCCTCAGTTAGAGGGTTTTTTTCAGGCATAAATTTACCCTGGGTGAGGTGTCCAAGACAGGACTTGGGAGAGGATGATCCTGACAATGACAGGGGAAGGGGCAGGGGGCTGGAGAGCAGAGCAGGAGATATTCTGGCTCCAAAGTGTTCCGAGGACAGGTTGCTCTGGCACTGAGCACCGAGGTGAAACCACAGAGTGCTGTGTTCTGGTGGAGATGTCCCTGACCCTGCCCTCCCACGCTCACCCGTGGGAAAGACAAGTGACAGTTATCAGCACAGACAGCACGTAGGGAGTGTTCAGCAGCCTGTGTGCTTTCACAGGCTTGTGCTGTCACATCCCCGGGGATGGAGGAGGAAACTGAGGGCCAGGACCACAGCACCCCTCTCTTGACGTTTATTTCATGTGGCTTCACTGCTTCTTGTTGCCCCCTGAATTATTGGGGTCAAGAGTTTTGCCCTTAGGGTTCGAGCTCTGGCTGTGTGTGTGAACGTCCTGGAGAAGTTGGTTTTCTGGGGTTCCCAGCAGCAGGTTGTGTAAACTGGTGTTTAAAAGAAATGGTCCTGGTGGCTGAGCTGCTTGGTCACACACAGAACTGCTGCACATCTGGTGTAGAATGTGTGTGTATCAGAAATATCTGTCTTGAAGGCTGTTTACTGAAGTTTGCCCCAGGATCTGAGGGCATGTACATCAATGCATGTCAGATGCAGTGGAAGCCACCTCCAGCTCACTGCTTGCCTCTCCTGATAGCAAAGAGGGCACCAAACTTCACCCTCTGTCCCCTGGACCAGCTGTGGGTGCTGGGTGGGAGGAAGGAGCTGGCTGAGGAAGAAGAAGAGCAGGGAGGTCACCATGAAGACACAACATTTGTTGCCTGCCCCTTTCCCACTGGCTCCTGCATTGCCAGTTTCGGGTGAGTTGTGGTTCCCACACCCAAGAGGCAGGCAGGAGAGGTTCCCAGCTGTGCCCATGCCACATAGAGGGCAGAGGGAGCCAGAGCTTGGGCAGCACCTCTGTTCTGCCACTGTGCCCTTCCCCAGGAGTGCAAAGACCCATCTCTGCTCTCCTTCTGGGAGAAGGCTGTTCCTGCTCTCTTTCTGCAGTGGAAAGAGCTGTGGCTGGACACGCTGCTGGGGTCAGCTGGGGGATGCTCCAGGCACAGCTCCCCAGCTGGGAAGAGGTGTCCCTGTGGCTGCAGCAGCTCTTGGGCAGAGCTGCCAGACAAGAGAGAAGAGATGGCTTGGAGCTCAGCTCACTCCATCCCCATTCCTGCTGCACAGGACACCACAAGGAGCCAAGAGAGTCTGGGTGACCCACCTGGAGTTGAGCTGCCTCCGTGTCATTGAGAGTCTCTCTGCTCTGGGCTCACTAGCTCAGTGCTGGTGCTCCAGCCGAGCAGTAGAGGCATCACTGCACACCTTGTCCTATTCCTCTCTTTCCCAGTGGAGTCCAGCCAGTGCTGGGAGCCTGCAGAAACTGGTGGAGGCCAGCAGAGATGAGAGTGGGAGACTTTCACCTGCCTCTGGCTGTGCTGTGGTGCAGGGATGTGCAGCCAGTGGAGGGAGCTTGTGTGGGAGGGAGAGAGGGAAGGGGAGTCCCACGGTGCTCCCAGTCAGGGAGATGGAGAGCTCTGGGGAGCCACCAGCAGCACTGGTATGTGCTCACTGGGAGTACTGGGAGAAAACCTGTCACGCAGGACAGGGAGCCTGGGATCACAGAGAGTCCCGGCTCTGCCGTGCTCAGTCTGCTGGGGCCAGGTGACAACTCACCAGTGGCCCTTTCTGCTGAGGGGCTGCTCTCCCAAAGGGAACAAAATCCTGCCTCCTTCTGCTTTTCTGTTTTTCTCAGAGTTCTGTGACTCTGTTGCTGCAGGTGCTGATTTGTGTTCATCAGCTGAAGTGCTGTGACTCCTCCCCGCCCTCCCCTCCTCCCAGTTGATGTCCAAAATAAAATAGTCTTTCCTCTCTTCTGACTGTGTTGCCACAGGATCTTCTGGAGTGGGGAGCTGTTGTTTGGGGATGAATCTTGAGGGAGGATTGAGTCTGGGATCTTTCCTGGTCCCAGCATCCTTCCTAACAGGCAGCTGGTCTGAGCTGAGGTGCTTTAGGAGACAAAGCAAAGCAGAGTATCCCACCCAAGTGTGGAGGGTAAGGGACCTGAGGAGGTCTTCTGGTCCAACATCTGCCCCAGCAGGATTCTCTAGAGCAGGCTGGCCAGGACCATGTCCTGGTGGATTTAGGGAATCTCCTGGGTATTCGAAATTAATTCAGAACCTAATAAATTAAGTGGTGAATGAGTGAAACATGTTAGATTCCTATGTACAAAGTATATGGAGCCTTTATTTGCCAGGGTTTTCTGTTTGCTTTCCTAATGAGCTCATAAAATGTAGTTGAATTTATGAAGTACTTTGTACTGCAAAAATGAGGTATCCAAACATACCATCACACTGCTCAGTCCAAAAGAGGCTTCCTGTAGCTTTTCACTGTCTGGAGGACAGGGTGGGGGCTGTTCACTATTTTGAAAAGCTCTACAGGGAATATTCTTCACCTGTAATTTAAAAAACCTGCCTTAATATTCTTCTTTTTAAAGTACTTCCTGCAAATGAAATGTGGAACATGGGAATCTCAGCTTTACATTTTAATTGGTGGCCCCAACAGTTCAAGTTATATGCAGAGGAAATTCTGCACTTAAGTCATTTGTGGGCAGTGCAGTCCCTGCTGGATTTCCTGGGCACCACTGGTTTGTCCAAAGTGATTTGCTGGTTTTGGTGCATGAGGAACAGAACCAGCATCTGACTGAATCCCCAACATCTGCAGGTACAGTGTGACCCACAGACTCACAACTTCTCTTTATCCTCCTACAGCGCCTTCAGAAGACTCCATTCAGTCAGCACATCTGCCCAGGCTGGGAACACAGCCATTCCTGTGAGGAAAAGAGAGATGGGAACTGCTCTGAGGGGTTGATCCAGTCAGGTTTCCCTGTGCACGTGAGTTTCAGGTTCTGCATTCCCACCCAGCACTTGTTGCAGTCTGAACTCCTCTTCCTCTCTGGGTCATGTGAGGTACCCTCCATGAGCAGCACTTTGCTCTTACAGGCATCCTGCTGTGCATTGCAGCAGTTCAGAGCTGAATAATTTATCTAGGAGGAATGTTTTCTACGTGACTTAGAAAATGGAGGAGAGGAGGAATATTGCAACAGCAAACTGCAGGGTGGACAAATACATTCTGTCTCTCAGTTTCTGAGCATTGCTCTTTGCCACTTTTGTTTCAAAATTGCTTTCTCCCCCATAATTATCTTCAAAAGAGAGAGCTGATCCAAAATGTTTCCCTTTTTTCATATATATATATATTTTTTTAGGGTGGTTCATTGATTTCCATTTTTTAATAATAAAAGTTAATAAACAAAAGAAAAAAGCCCCACAGCGATATATTATATATAATATATGATATATTTTATAGAATATAAAATAGAGAGAATGCTCATATGTGCCACAGCACACTTCATCTGTGGACATCAAAGTGTCTCACAGAGGTCATAATCCTCATTTCAAAGATGAGGAAACAGAGGTGCTGAGAGAGAAAGTGGCTTAGCAGGTCAGTGACAAAGCAGGGCAAGAGTCCCCTGAGCCTGTACTGCAGGCAGAGGTGAGGGAGCAGAGGAGAACAAAGCTGTCCTCACCTAATCAGGACAGCTGAGTCCCAAGTGCAGTGAAGGCACAGTGACACTGCAGGGAGAGCACCAAATCATGCCACAAGCCACGGAGCCAGCAAAGCCTGGTTTCTTCCAGTTTTGTATCTAGTCCAAGATCCTCTGCTGCTGCCCTTTGATGTCACAATAATGGGGTTCCACTTGTCTTCTCACTTGTTCTCTCTCCAAGG
Organism: Illadopsis cleaveri; assembly: GCA_013399915.1. Classification (NCBI taxonomy): domain Eukaryota; kingdom Metazoa; phylum Chordata; class Aves; order Passeriformes; family Timaliidae; genus Illadopsis; species Illadopsis cleaveri. The sequence goes on along the minus strand of VXBB01011142.1, from coordinate 39,646 downwards.
GCACTGGGGGAATCTGCCTTCTCAGCTTTGCTGTCTGTTCTCCCAAAATTTTGGGGTGCTTGAGGGTTTTTGAGCCTCCCTGTTGTCTGTGGTCACTGAGGCAGTGGAGTGGCAAAGAACACATCCTTGCTTGTACACACAGGGATGTTTGTCTTGGCATTGCAGTTGGGGGTTGCCTTATCCTAGGGAACTACTCCATCAGTCAGCACTTTAATGCTGCAGATCTGTGGCTTTGAACATTTTCCATCCTGTAACAGAGTTCTGGAAGTGGATAAAAGGGGGTGACACAGTAAGGATGTTCGCAATGTTGGTTCAGTAACCACTTATGGGAAAATGTTTCCCAAGGGGGAGAGAAAAACTGGACTTCCAGCTCTGTAGCTTCAACTTCTTCGAGCCCTGAGAGGCTCACAACACAGTAAGACTCATTCATGTTATTCATTTGATGAACAACTTGAGTGAGAAGCCTTCTTCATGCCTGCAGCCATGCCCCCTTGGGTCATGGTCCTCTCACATCTTGTTACCCAGAGAGGGAGAGGTTCAATGGGAATTTGGATGGGAAGATCTGACGTAGCAGGTTGTAAATTGTCTTGATTTGTAAACTCTGGAAATACTCTGGGGGGCTGTTTAGCCTCCTTGATGGTAAATTGAAACCTGCTGATAAGAGGTTGGTTTTCTTAACTTTAACAGACCTGTTAAAGGTAGGCCACGGGTGCCACAGGTCTGCTGGCCAAAAGCTGAAGGCACTTGCTCTAAAGAATCCCCTCTGATATTTTAGGAATGCTTCTGATGGCTCAGAAGAGACCATCATGCTCTCTGAGGACTAGATGACAGCTGCTGGATGAGTGGCATGAGTTTCATGGTGTGATATGGCCATAAGTTAATTAAAGGTCTTGGAGTGTCCTCCATAAAAGGATTTGCCTCTGAAACAAAGATGTAATTTGGGAGATTGTCCCACTCTACTCATATTGTAGGAAGCAGCAAAATCAATGGGAGTTTACAAGTGAAAGTAAGTTTGCTAAACAGATTTTTTTTCTCCCTCCAAGTGCTGTGAGTGACACTTCCAGTGGGTGCTGCAGTGTGTGGGATCCCTGACAGGATGGTTTATCTGGAGGGGAAGGCCCTCACCCATTAGCTTCTAGTCCACTGGTTGTCTTCTGAATGTTTTACGTCCCCAGGTGCTTTAGTAATCTTCTTCTCTTAATACCAAGACTGTTTGCTAATTATCAATATGTTCCTTGGACTAGCAAGGCTTTACTGGCTGCTGTTCAAAAACAATTATTTGGACAATATACACAAATGGTGGTCAAGGAGGGATGCATGAAGACCCCTCTCCTTCACACCTTACCAGAAGAATATTCTTTTTACTGGGCTAGGTAGCCTTGGTCCTCCATCTCTTCTGTGTCATGAACCTAACATTCCTCACTGGCTGCCCAGTGATCTGATGTCAAGATGAGCCAAGACATCTTTCCTTCCCTCCAGCCACTGTGGGTGCTTTGACAGGACGTGCTGGATTGATCTCAGACTGAAGGTGACATTTCCATGTCTGCCTTGCCTTTGGTGAGCGTCACAGTGCCCTTGGTTGATGCACCAATTCTGGGCATGACAATATGAGGGATAAAGCAAGGAACAATCCCAATTCCCATGGGATTCAAAATCCAGCTGGAGGAGGCAGGAGGTGCATTTTCTTAGTGTTTCCTGTTGGCCATTTTAAGTGTTAATTGCAATTACCCAGCAATTATGGTACCTCATATTGGAGGTGTAGGTGAGAAGCTGGGGTTTGGATATTTCCCTGCTGGATCCAGGCACACAGGAGGGAGGTGTAGCAGTTTCTGTCACCACACCTAAACCCTTTGTCAGTTCGGGCCAGAGCACCCAGGGTGATTAATTGTTAATGATGGAGGAGCTGCATTGTTTGTCCACTGAATAAGTAAAGCATGTTTTCCAGCTGTTTCCTCCTCCAAGTCTCTCCCAGCTCCTTCCAGCTTCCTCACATCACTTGGTTTTCCTAATCTCTCCATCTTTTCTGTGTCTTTCTTCTGCTGTTTCAGCTCTGGTAGGCAATTCCCAGGGTGACAGGGGGCTTTCCAAGGGCAACTTGAATGTCCCAAATGTCCCCATACAACCCCTCCCCAGAATCATCCGTGTCAAAAAGTGATTGTTTTGCCTTTTTGCAATGATCCCATTTAATTATTAGTTAAATATCGAGGTCAGCAGCCACTCCTATCCCTAAAGAAGCGCTGTGCCTTTGAAACAAGCAGAGCTGGAGGGCAAGGGCATTTAATGATCAAACCATCTGCAGAAGAATTGACCTTTCCATTTGTCCTTCAAAGCCAAGGTTGCTGTATTTTCCCAGATCCTGTGACCTATATAGCAAGTTGGTGTCCTGTTAGGGTGGCTGGTCCTGAGGTGCCCATGTTTCCTTCCACCTGTTTCAGAAACTGCCGTGGTTTCAGCACCCTTATGAAAAACAATTCAGTCATTCCATCAGGTCTTTCCAAAAGCAGGAATGCTGCATGATGGGACACACCAAAACCCATTCTGAAAGTAGTGCAGCAGTTAAATGGACAGACCCTGAGGACACTCTGAATCAATATGTAATACCAGTGGTGCTGTATGAAACTTCCATTCCATCAGAGCAGCTCTGCGACATTGATTTGTGCCAGAGAATAACTGGGAAGCTTTTCTCTCTGTGCATCCACTTCCTGACCTGGCAGACTTTTACAGCATGAAAGTGTCTGTGTGATATTAGTTCTGGTTTCTTCCATGTGTTCTGACAGGGATATGTATCTAGTCCTCTCTGCTGAGAGTACATCTCCTTTAGAAATGGGGGTTTTTTCCTGGAAGAGCTTTACTTGGGGAAAAAAGTTAATATTAATTACAGCTTTATGATGTTCAAATATTAGAGTCTTTTCCTAGCAAAGGTTCATATATTTTTTCTAGCATAAAAATGCATGTGTGTGCAGGGTTCTGGGAATCAGTAGAAATGATGTTAGCAAGAACATGGATTTTGTTCATATGTTGGGAAAGCCAGAGCTGCCATTGAATATAACTCTAAGCAAAAATAAGCTGGGTACTACTTTTCACTCACAGGCCACCCAGCTGAGAAATGTTCTCACCATCAGCATATCAACAAGGGCAACTGTGAGAAGTCAAGTGTGTTGGAGTCAGACTCATCTCACCATCTTCATCTGTCCAACTTCAGCACCATCAACTGGACACTGAGACTGTATAAAGGGATTTAGGATGGAACAAACCATCATGGTTCCTGTGGAAACATGAGGCCTACAATTATCTATTTTTATCTACAGGGTTTTAAGGGAGCCCAGAACTGCCACTTACAGTGTAAATACCCAGTATCAACTTAGATAAATTCTGTGTTTGACCCCTGAGATACTCAGTAAGTCTCCAGACTCCCAGTCTTACCTCCCACTCACCTGGGAGTGCAGTGCACACTGTATATATAGAGCACCAGTCCCTGCTCAGCCTGTCTTAATTAATAACAGCTTTATTATCTGATAGGGACCAACAGGATATAACCTGTGACACAGAAGGCTCCTGCCCTGAGGGTGTTTCCCTGTAGACAGATGGCAAGCAGAAAATATGCCAGAAATGCTCTGCCTCAGAAAATCCCCTTTCAGGCATTGCTGGCTGGCGTGGGCACCAGTTAGAGAAGAGGTCTTCAAGGCTAAGGCAGCATGGAAAACCTGCAAGGGAAAAACATGAAACCAAACAAGGGGAAAAGAACCAAACAATCAGTATTCTCCGGGGTTTTATTCTGAGGGTTTTATTTCAGAATTTCTCTCCCTCTTTGCTCAGCTCTGTAGATACCCACCACGTGGGAGAGCTGCTCTGCCCAGGGAGATGGAGCATCCACCCAGGCAGGAGAAGGGGTGGGAGACAGCACGTACCCAGCCTCATCTGACAGACTCGAGGCAGATTTCAGCAGCAGACGTCACGGCTGGTGTGAGCTCGGTGGGGCAGTAATTAAACCCCTGGCATTCTGGCTGGAGGCACAGTCCTGTCCTGCTTCATCCGAGGCAGGGTTGCTCTGACACAGCAGAAGCCTTTACGTAACCAGGCCAGATTTTCACTCTTGGAGCAACAGTTTCAGAAGAGCTCCAGCAGCTCCAGGCAGGATTTGTCGCTACTTATGAGCAGGGGGCGGGAGCGCTTGTGTCGCCTCCTGTCTCGCACCTCGCTGGGTGGCAAGAATGTCAGGGAGGGAGAGCGGGTCTTGCAGCTCCCAGGCTTCCCTTTGCATCCCCATTTCCTTCTGTTGGGATAGCAGAGCTTTGCACTGGCATGTGAGACATTTTCTTATTGCTCTCTCCAACCGCAGCCGCATTTCAGAAGTGTTCTGGCACGTTGCCCTGCTGGCAGCCCACGATGGCAGTAGCAGCTTCCCAGGCTGAAATGTTTTTGTTGCCATGCATTAGCCCATCTCTATTACAGCACAAGCTTTTCATTTTCCCCTTGTCTGCTCTGGCCGTATCAGGAGGTCTAAACCTTTCCCAGGGAATCTTTAATCTTTTTTCAGCATTTGGAGTGAACCTGAATGAACACTTGTTAGGTAAAAAAGCTTAATTGGAGAGACTTTGTGTGTTTTTTGGCTTGTTGTTCTGGCTGACACCATCTCTTGCAGGCACAGTATTACAACAGCAGTAGTGCAGCAATACACTTACAATGGCTTGGTGCATGTAAACAGGATTGTTTGAGGGGGGAAGAATCATACTGACAACGCCTTCCGACTCCTGATGTGGTCACTGCCTATTCCATGAGCGTGCTTTCCTTGTAGACACACTCACCCAGTGGTTTCCTGGACAATAGAGGCTTAAAACTGATAGGCATTTTCTAACAACATTTTAAACTGTGGGATAATTGAAGTCAAATGCTTTAATTCACCGGTTCCCTTTTCAAGTAAAACCATTCAGCCAGAGTAAGAACAATAGATGACTCCCCGTGAGTTCATCAGCTGTAAATCCGGGGTGTAAAGTAAAACAAACACACCATAAAACTTCTGCCCTGTTTTTTTTCCCTACCTGTTCTTTGGACTATTCATCTCTTTTGGAAAGCTTATTAGTTCAAGACTTTAAAATCATGGGTTGTATGTGAGGAGCAAGTATGATAATGCAGGCAGAGGACACTGAGGTCTTGATTTGAGGCAGGGGTGGGAAATGTTGGCATCCTTGGTGAGGAATGAAGTGATCCAGAGAGCAGAAGGCTGGGGGGACATGCATGGTTTGGGGAATCACTGCCCAAGTTCAAAGCACTTATGCAGACACTTACCTGTAATTATGTATTTAAACACAGACCCGAAGATCTTAAATACATTCACAAACCTAAAACTCTAAACCTGTCACCTCGACATGTGCCTGTGTGCTTTTCTGAGTCAAAGCTTGCACAGTGAGGTGAGTTTGGCCAGAGCATTGCTGGGGTACAGGTTCACAAAGAGCTGGAGCCTTTTGTAGGAACTCTTCCACTGTCAGAGTCTGTAGAAGCCACAGTCTCCAATTAACATCTTTAATCTTATTATCTCAAGCCTTTTATCTTCACATTTTCTTGTCTGTTTGTTTGTTTTCTTTAAATTCGTTTACATACACCAGAACTGAAAGTTTTTCTGGAAATGCTGGTATGGCTTTTAACTGCAAGAGTGATTCACAGAGAATAATTAACTCAAAGATCTTGGCATCTCTTTTCCTTGTAAAAAAAAAAAAAAAAGGTGGTGGATATTCTGTGATTTTCTTGAAAGATTTTCCCCCCTGAATGTGCATGTTTACACTCACACCCACACAGACTCGCACACATTTGCTAATGCAGACAACTTCCCTCTTCTTTTGGAGCTTTTAAGTTCTGGAGCAGCACATCTGACCTGTACAATTAACCCTTTCTGCTATGTATCTCCTTTATTTATATTTATGTCTAAAAGCAAGACAGAGCTTATGAGGTTGGTGGGGCTCATCCTATAGGTTTTTGTCCACACCTTAAACTTCCTGAGCTTCCTGCACTGAGCAGGCACATGCAAAAAGATCTGTGCCTCATGCTAGCTCCTGCAGGAGTGGTAATTTCAGGCTCCATCTGGGAGGCTGCTGCTTGGCCTGGGTCAAACCAGGCATTTTTCTAAGGAATTAAACAGCACTCATCGTCTTCCAGTGCCCAGGGTTGTTCCTCAGTGTTGTTTATTTGGTGAAATGTCGCTGTTGATATAAAGGTTATAGCTTAATCTCATTTTACTATCTATTAGGAGCAAAAGGAATGAGTTTAACCTCAGACTTCATAAGTCCTCAGGAGTATTCTTAGGCAATAAATTAAGCCTGGACCTTACAACTGTGGAAAACAAGTTCATACAGAGCATAAGGGGTAGGATTTCCCCACTGGCACCATAAATGAAGTCTCTCATGAAACTTGGAGTGGCTCCTCACTGTAAACATCAGCAATACTTGAACTATTTGCTTGTTAGAGCTCACAATTTCATTTGAAATTTAGGCACCTAAAGAAAAACAACAAGGTGCTGAACACCTTTGAAGAGTAAGATCTTATTTTTTCCCTTGTTCTGAAAAAAAAGGAATGCTTATGCAATGCCAGAATTCCTGTAGCTTAGTACTTCCCAGAATTATTTCAGAAGTTACAAGCTATGATGCTGCTTTTTAATCACCATCACAGCATGACAAAAATCCTGCTTACTTTGCAGTGATGGTCATATCATTGCAATACTGACAGCTCCCTTGGGACCTGTGCAAGGTAACAAGAAGGCTGGAGGTGAACTGGGTTCAGCCAAATAACCACAAGGAGCGCACAGCAGAATATAGAGTCAGTCTGTAATTATAGTCCAGTTTTTTTCTGCCTTGTCTAGGAAGCAGAGTCACTGGAATAGGAGAGCTTTTAAAAATTCAGGGAGGACCAAGATTATTAAAACTAACTATAACAACTCTTGGCTCTTTGAGGTCATTTATTCAAATATCTCCAAGCCCTTGTTCTTCACAAAGAGAGATAAATGTAATTATCACAGTTCTAAAGTGGGGAAAGATGAGGCTTAATTAACTACTCATGGATATACAGCAAATGAGTAGCAGAGATGGGAACAGAAACCAGTTTTCCTGACTTCCTCCAGCACCTGAATCCCAGTGCCACCTCTATCAGGTACACACCACAGTGGGATAAGCAAGACAAAAGTACCACTGGGTGAAAGCTGAGACCACAGACAGTCCCAAGTCCAGCTGAAGTGTCTCTGGGATACACCTGGTGCCCGTGGTCTGGCATTTAGTGGACACAGCCTGGCATGAGGAACCTGCATGAGAGCCCACTTTGATTGTTGTAGTGTTGTCCTCCCAATAATCCTAAAGTTTACTTGTGGGAAAGAGTTACCTGCTGAGGCATTACCCACCTGCTGCTCTCTGCTGCTCCACCACTCCAGCTGTGCTATCCAGGGACTCCTGGCTTTACCCAAGTCAGTGGTTTAGGATGCAGCCACAGTGATACACACCCTACACCATCCACTGAGGCTGCTTGGTTTCCAGCCTCTGTCGCTTCTGTTTTAATGGCAGGAATGTTCCTGCAGGCTCAGACAGGACCTGTGGCCACTGAGCCATGCACTTGGGAGACTCCTTGTTCCAGAAAGCTGAGCCACAAGCCTGGAAGAAGAAGAGGCTGTACTAGGAGGTGCAGAGATGAGATAAGCCAGGCAGCCAGTTCCTCAAAGGCAGCATTTAGCCCATTGTTTTCCCAAAAGGCTGATGACAGAGAAGGATAGCTTTGAAGCATCCTGTTCTGAATAAACAGTGCCAAAGCAGAGGGAGGGATCTTTCTTTCACCCCTCTTGCTGACTTTGGGGCAGGAATATTCAAACTTTCTTTTTCCTCAATGACTACACAGCCTGGGTGCTGTGTCTTCCTAAGGCACCACCAGCTGTCAGCTCTGGACGTCAAGGTGCTCACGGCATCCCCACAGGCTCTCAAGAGGTTTATTCACCTCTTTGTCTTAGGGTTTTCTTTTCCTAAGGTTGTGATAGAAGTTGTCTCAGCAAATGAGGAGAATTCATTGCTACACAGCCGAGATCACTTTCCCTTTTGGGTCAAAATGTAACCTAGAGCTGTCAGATTCCATTCGCTGTGGCTTCCTGAACACACTGCTGTGTGTCTGCAGCCATTTATCCAACTCCAGGAGGCAAATCAAGTTAAAATGCTCAGAACAAGTTTTTTTCTGGCTTTTACTCGTGACCTATTACATTCCAGCAGTGAGGCTTTCAAGACAGGAAGGTATTTCTACTCCAGGCTGAAATAACAGGCTTCAGCACAGCCAGCAGGTGTCTTGCTGCTCACAGCCTGGGCAATGCTTGCTTTTGCTGAGAGTGGAAGTAGGCACAGCTGTGACAAAGGGGTAGAAAGAAACCTGTAAATGGGAATCATAGCTTTTACTTCCAGCCACAATCAGAAGACCTGTTTAAGTATTTTCTCAGCTTCCCACAGGACGGTGTTATTTTTATCCCACTAAAGTTTAAGGGAGAGCAAATAAACTTCTGAAAACTTGCTGTCTTAACTAGGTTGAGCCACTGACCACTGGATGCTGCATGCAAACACATGCATGTACGTGTATGTATCTTCTATTGAAGGTTCTCCAGTGTGGCTTTACATTCAGGGCTTTCAGGTCAGATGGCACTTAAGGATACTCAAGTGCTTGAAGAGAGAAGTGGAAACTGACTCAGTGTTCGGGTAGCAGTCTGATCCATCACCCAGATACTTTTTCCAAGGAGAAATTTCAAAACAGATGTCATTAAGGTGGTTATTTGTGAGACACAACCCGAAGACTGGAGAGAGGGAGGGAGAGAGGGAGAGAGGAGCAGCAGCAGCCATCACCTGAAGGTGCTGTGGGTGGAGATACTGCTGCAGCTCTCCTGCATCCCCTTCCACCGTGCAGATGTCAACAGCTGTGAAAGGAGCCCTGGGTGCAGCTCAGGTTTTGCTGTCACTGCTGATTTCAGAAGCTATTCTGGAATGCCACCTGCTGGCATTTTTCCTATTAACTACCCAAGAGATGAGCTGTTGTGTGGTCACATCCCAAGCCTGGAAGCAAAGAGACAAAGTTGACCTTTTCAGTGAATGTTCTTCTTGTTTTTATGGACAGAGGTTGCCCTGAGGCCATGTGAAAAGTCCAATTATGTAAGGGGGAGGATGTGTTATGTGGGACCGGGAAAGGGGATGCCAATGCCTAAAGAAGGGGAGAGAATGGATGTGGGTGAAAGAAACAAGGAGAAAAGTAAAACAAGAGAGAAAGACTCTGCAGGCACTAGTGAGGGATAAATGAGGTCTTCCATCAGGCACCAGTTTAGCTGTCNTGGACAGAGGTTGCCCTGAGGCCATGTGAAAAGTCCAATTATGTAAGGGGGGGGATGTGTTATGTGGGACCGGGAAAGGGGATGCCAATGCCTAAAGAAGGGGTGAGAATGGATGTGGGTGAAAGAAACAAGGAAATAAGTAAAACAAGAGAGAAAAACTCTGCAGGCACTAGTGAGGGATAAATGAGGTCTTCCATCAGGCACCAGTTTAGCTGTCCCTTAAAAAGGTGCATTTAAGTCCATGATTTTTGCTTTTTTCATCCAAGTTTATATGGCAATGATCGTAAAAAACCGAACATCTTTTTAGTTTTTAGCTGAAGCACTTCAAACTGGGAAGGAAGAGGAGGCACAGCTTCTGACTGCTCTGCTTTTTGGCACCAACACCAAAACCTGCAGTGCTGATGTTTATAATCCCTGACAGTCCCGACAGCCAGACCAAAGCAAAGAACAAAGGCCTGTAGTGGTCAGTGGCCCTCATTCACACAGCAGGCAGAGCTCTTCATGCTGCTGCTGCATGCAAGAGGAATAAACCTCCCAGCTGCCACTCTCCTCATGGACACACTGTCCTGCTGCTCCTCCAGCTTCCCTCCTCTGACCTGCTGCAGCTTTGAGGTTCCAGTGGGAAAAAACCCAACAAACCTCCAAAACACCCAGAAGGTCCTAAGTGCTCTGAGCAGCCTCACTGGGGACATCCACCCAACCCTCTACCCAGTGATAAAACCCCAACAAACTCCCAAAGCACCCAGAGAGTCCCAAGTGCTCTGAGCAGCCTCAGTGGGGACATCCACCCCAGCCTCTACCCAGCAGCTTTATTTGAGCCCAACCTTGGGCTGCCTCACAGGCAGGTTGGTCTCTGGTTTTGCTGTCTGGTGAGAGCACAGCCTGTGCTGGGTCTCCTTGTCCCCCTTTGTGGGACAGTGCTGCTCCCTGACATAGAGAAATGCTGCTGATACTCTTCCATTTCTTGTTGCTCAGGTAACTCTCTCCTCCAGGGTTTTGTCAACAGAAGGTGCCCCCATTACATTTATATATATATATATTTATATATATACATTACTATAGTCCTCTTCTGTTCTCAGAAGGGTGGTCTCACAAATTTTCTTTTACTAAGTGCTGTGAATGAAACGGTTTCTCTGAAAATCATGGCTGTGTTGAATGATGGTGAAGTCTTGCTGCCTGTGAATGACTGCCATGAAGGAGTAGTTTTGGGCAACAACCTCCAGCCTTATCCAAGACACAAAGATCCCTAGATAGTCTAGTTGGGAGGTCTTGGCTTCACACTCATCCTTCTGGAATGGTCTCAGCTCTTTTCCAAGCTTTTATTTTAAGAGACCAGTGAACTTCTGGGTGTAAGTCTGATTCTCACTGATGGCTGGGAGGGCAGAAATGTAACTGAACAGGACTGTTGTGCTGCTGTGCATCCAGTGGTCTGAGTAAACCATCAATACCTGCACAGATCCTGCTGGCATGTCTGAAAAATCTCCTGCTCATGGTCAGGTAGGGCAGGCCACCAGGACTTTGAGGGGTTTTGTTTGGTTTTACATATTTATTTCCTTTTGTGTTGGATATAGAAGTTGATGTATAAAAGAATTATCTGGTATGTGGAGCAGCCTTTGGAAGTGGAGCTTCTTCAATATGGTGTACTTAGGATGTGAGCACAGCATAATGGCCTTTAATACTTGGGGTTTTATAAAGTGATCATGATGCCTCTTCCCCCAGCAAAGCTGAAATGCTCTTCTAGCAGACACTTTCACTTTCTGTTGTACAGCATGTTGCAGAAAAAAAGCTTTCCACTTCTGTGCCACATCACCCAGGGCTCTCCTTTCAGGTGAACACTGCCAGGTGACAGATGTGTTCCTGCAAAACACTCACATGCCTCGAGAGCACATCCCTGGCTCAGCAGCTTCCTCTGGCTGGGAAAGTGCTCTTTTCATGGAGAGTAAAATATGAGATTTATAGTCACCACTGATATAAAGTGATCCAGCCATGACAGTCCTTTCATCGTAATGAATGATGGATCTTGTTGTTATTAGTCTGTTTTGCTGCTGTAACAGGTAGGTTTGATCTATACTTGCCACAAAGGATGAGGGTGCTTGGAAGGATAACACTGGGGTTGTTGTGGTTCAAACCCACTTAAGAAAAACCTGCATGTAAGGTGTGGATGGTTTTATGTTGGTGGAAAGAAGCCAAAAGAAAAACCCCAAATCTTTGCTCTTTGAGTTTGCTCTTTCCAGTGTGTATTTCCTGATTTTCCAAAGTGAAATTCCTATGATCTGCTTCTCACATTGTTGGTGAGCTCTATGTGGAAGTATCTGTGGTCACAGCAAGTCTTTCAGCAACTGGCACAAGCCCTGATTGTCCTTGATTCGCAGCAGGTGAATTTTTCAAAGTGGGTTTTAGTGCTGGTGTTTTAACACAAGAGCTTTGCAGGGACATGTGGCAAACAGGCAGATCATGTAGCCTATAAATAACCTCTTTTGCAGTAATAACCAGTGTCTTTAAAAATAAAGAAATACACTGGTGAGAATGGTCCTGTGTTTATCTGTCGGACCTGACTGTCACTTCTGCAAACTTTCAAACCAAATGAGTCATGATGTGCCTCAACTTGTGTCTGAGCTTCTAAAGCTGATGAGAGAGGGGTGGGGACTGAGTGGCCAGTCATCTGTGCCTTGCATGGCTCACTTTACATGCCAGTAATGTGCCTTAGTCTGTGAGACTGCCAAAACCCTGTGCTGATGGCACTTTAACACATTTGGACGCTGTAATGCAGGAGAAAAGGATTCTGTCCTATTATTCTAAGAGCTGATAGTTCAGCTGGGTTCCCGGGCACGACATCAAGCTCTCAGTGATGGCACTGCTGAGGCCTTGTGGATTCTGACTGCAGACAAGCCTCAACAGAATAACCAGATCAAAACTGCTAACACCATGAGTTTCACTTAAAAAAAAATAATTAGTAGGAAGGAGGAAAAGGAGGAAGGGCGGACACTGCTTTGATGATTGAATTGCAAAAAGTAGCACCATGATAACCCTGAAGGATGTTTGGGCTCAGGCAACACAAGGTTTGGAAATATGTGGAAAATATGTTAAGAGGCACCTCTCCAATGTGCACAGGGTTTGGACTCTTACTCTCTTTTTCTGACACTTGTGTGGAGCTCAGTCCTCATCAATCTGCTGCTGATCGGTTTTGAAAGAGGTGGCTGATGGTGCTTCTGACCTTTCATGGATGCTCCTGATGTTCTGAGGTTTAGATTGGATATTAGGAAATATTTCTTCACTGAAAGCATTGCCCAGCCCTGGCATAGACTGCCCAGAGAAGTGGTGGAGTCACCATCCCTGGAGGTATTTAAAAAACATGTAGATGTGGCACTTGGAAACATGGTTTAGTGCTGGGTTAACATTTGGACTCGATGATCTTTTAGAGGTCTTTTCAGCCTAAACAATTCTAATATTCTACATTGTCCAAGGAAAGGATTCCAGTCCCTCCAGAGAACAAGCCAAAGGACAAGAAAAGGCACCCCAGGCCCAAAACACAGCTTAGCCCAAATCACCAGCTGCACTGGGGGTGCACTGGGGGTAGGTCCTCATCTGCATCTGCAGGAGCAGGCAGGCCTCCCGTGATGGGTGACAGGGCCTGGAGACATTTATGTGTTGAAAAAGGCTTCTGTGAGAAACTGCCTTTCACCTTCTTGAGATGCAAAACCCTTGTGTTCAGCTGATTTTCCATGGGCATACCTGCTCTCCAGCTTGAAGGAATAAAAACCTCCACTGCATGACTCTGGGGAGGCTGCACAGTGAGGATCTGGGTATATGGGTGTGCGTGCACATGTCTGCAGTAATGTGCATTTACTGGACACAAAAATTACACCACTTCCTTATTCTTCCTGCTAGAGCTCCCTTCTTTCTCATCTGACTTCACCAAAATTCCCACTTTGGCTGTAGTTTTCCCTTGTTGCTGCCAGTTTCCATTGTTTCTTTCTTGCCCCAGGCTTAGTTTGTTTCTGTGAAGTTACAGCACAAGAGGTCTCCATGGTTTTGACCAAGTTTAGGAGGAAACTGATGTTTTGCTTTAAATCTCTGTCTGAAATAATGTTTTTCGGTATTTAAACACTTCCACATTCTGAAAGGCAGCCTGGAAATTTGTCTGGAAGATGAACACAGAGTAAAGGGTGTGCTTTTTTTTGCCTTCAGGAAGCAGCCAAATGATTCTGTTGAGTTAGAGGTCTGAAAATACTTTTGCACATCCTTGTGGGAGAGGAGAGGGTAGACATTGGCAGAAACCAGCCTTTGGAAAGTGGTATTTCCTCTAAGGGAAAGGAGATGGGAGCAATTGTATGGAATACTGAGAATGAGACAGATGAGCAGAGGGGGAAACGAAGATGAGGGATGTGGGAAGGAGGGTGAACGAAGCTTGTGTGGTAACATATAAACAAAACAATCATTTAAAGGGACTGCTGCCTAAAATTTACCACAGCACACAGACATTTTCAACCTCTGCCTTTCTGTATGGCCAGCCAGAAGCCAGCCCTCTGATTTATTGCCAGAGTCGTTCCCTGCCCCGGTTCACAGGAAGTTAACAGCTTCCAAAATCGTGCCAGGATCTCAAGTGGTTAAGACCTGCTTGATGTGGAGGTTTTTAGCAGAAATACCAACACTGATGTGAATGGAAACGCCTGGCTGAAGGCAAAAGAAAAAACAGCAGATGAAGGGTCAAACGACTGGCATGTATTAATTGCTGCAGAACCACGGGGAAGTGGTTCATGCAAATAAATAACCAGAGGACAAAACCCAAACCGGAGCCTTAGAGATAAGGTGACAAGATGATGACCCACAGTAGAGAAAGTGTGAAATGCCCAGATAAGGGTAACAAAAGACTCAGTTTTGCCTGAAAACTCTTAAAGGGAGATCAAGATCATCACATCCACTGCTGAAGGGTATAAAAATGCAGACAAAAATGAGGAAGAGCCCATCCCAGAGATGCAGTGGAGTGGTGGTGTTACCCTACATGTTTCCTGTTGACTTGGCTGATCCTGAGCAGATTGATGCATACAGTGAGTATGTTGATGGGAGAGTGGGAGTGGGCAGGACCAACTTACTGGGATGGTTTTAATAAAAAAATCACCTTCCTCACCTCTAAGGTCTTGCAATGAGTTTTGTTCCACTAATTTCCCACAGTAATGAGACAAAAGGTTCTAGTTCTGCTAATAGTTCATGTAGGAGTGATATATATCCATATTATGACATTTTATATGAGCCCCGGTTGCCTTTAAAAAATACCTAGATAATTAGATTGCAAAGTTGCTATGTTAAAGGAGTATTTCTACAAAAGTGAGGCACTCAGCTGCTGTGAATGGAAGTTGCCTGTTTAATCTTCATGCTGCCCTCTTGCAGGAAAGCTGCTGCTATCCAAACATTTCTCATTTTCTAAATGCTCAGCTTGAGAGATGCATTGAACACTGCCAATTATAGGTGACACTACTGCATTGAAGCATATAAAGTGCCACAAAAAAAAAAAGTACCATAAAGAAAATCAGGCCACCCGAGTTACCTCTCAAGCTTTCTGCGTGAGAGGCTCTGGCTGACCTGGATGCTGCAGCTATAAATGAAGGCAGCTCTCTGCTCCCACAGAAGTAAGAAAAACTCCTGCTCTGGCCACTGTCCAGGTGCTTTTCCTCCCTCCCTATCTGTCTCTGTTCCTGGCCCTGCTGGTGGCCATTTGAGCTCTGCAAAACAGCCACCTCTACCCAGTGAGGGCTTAGAGACAACTCCACTGCTGCCAATGCAAGGGGCTGGCTTTTGCTTTTCTCATGGAGTTGTGGGGAGAGAAACAATTTAAAAAGCTTGTGAAGCATTCCCGGGTGATAATGATGAGGTATCCAGGAGAATAATGTGTCTGTGTTCTTAAAATCAATAAGGATAGAGAAGTGGCACTGAGCAAACAGGGTGCTGAATGAATGCTCTTGGGTTTTGTCATTCCTTCAGCGGTGGAGAAGGACCTGGGAGATTTCTGTGAGCAACAGAACCGCCGTGGGATTGAATAAAATAACCTTTATGCAATTAAGAAGTTTATGAATTGAAGACATCCAGCCAATATAAATGTGTCTTTGTTCATTGCTGCTCAGCTCTGCTGTTTTCCTCATCTCTTCACAACCATTCTGTTTGCAGGTGAGTTTCTGGTTCCTTGTGCCTTCCTGCTCCTGATCTGATGCTGTGGATGGTGTCTGCCAGACACTGGAGAACAAGGCAATTCATTGCCTTTGAAGAAGGCAAACTCACCAGTCCTTAACCAGTAAGTGAGAACATCTGAGGATGAGATTTTTTATTACTTCTTAGAAGTTCAGTCTAGAGAAAGAACTGCATTGTCTTTTACCCTCTTTCTCTCACAAGAGTTGGCAGGGCTTAGTTTGAGTTGCTTAAATGTTTGCAATAATGTCCTTAATGTAGAGTTCAATGGAAAGATTTGGAGATCAGTCAATGATTTTTAGCATGGCAACTTAAAGTCTGGTTGAAAATACGAGGGTAGTGAGTTCCTTACTCTTCTTGCTCCCTCAAACGTAGGCATATTTCCCTGCTGCCAAAGGGTGGATCTGTTCTGCTCTCCAACAATAAAAAGCAGATGATTTTCCTTCTTAAAATACCCAGAGGGGATTGCTAACACAGATCCTCTCCACTGTGTGCCCATCCTAATGTGCACAGCCAAATCCCATCCCTTCTAGCAGCAAGGGAAGGCAAATCCCTGGCATTGAGGGCACCCAGATTAACCCAGTGCAGGATTAGGATGCTTGAGCTGTTGTTAGAAGATTAATACATTTGGTTGTCAACACTTGCTGAACTTGGCCTGAAAATGATTTCCAAAGAGGTCACTGACTCGTGGGTGCCAGTTTGCCCAGCACACTGGGAAAGCCTGGAGTTAAAGCAAGTGGCTATAAAGGATTAAACTGGAGCACTGAGTGTGCAGAATATCTTCAGGATTTAAACCCATCATTGCTGCTGCTGGGGACAAAATTCTCTGGCAGACTGATGGTAATATCTGAGCTCCTGCCTTGCTGGGGAGGTGTTTCTGGGGCTTTGCTTTCTGGAGTTTCCTGCTGATGGCAGTGTGTCCCATTAGGTGGGTGAGCTGCCCACAGATGAACTTCTCTCAGTTCCTGCACAGTGCAGAATGAGTTTATTTTGAGGACAGAGCCTCCACAGGGACACCTCTAGGTAGAAAGCAATTGGCTTCCACTTTCTGTTCTGAGACTCAAACTGTCTGTGCTCATAATGTTTTATTTCAGCTACTAGCAGGAGGATTCATGTTGAGGGTTTGGTTTTTTTTTTAATATAGGATCTTCCTCTTGTCAGCAGGGCATTAATACCAGCACAAAGTCTGCTCCTGCTAGCTCATCACCTTGTAAATGCTTACATGGCTTTCCAGTGCATGGGGGGGTGACAGTGGGGCTGTGGTCCCAGTGTAACCAGTGCTCTGATGGTGTCTGGGGTGCCCTGCTGCTGGTGGAGCTCATCTTGGGGCTGCACAGAGTGTGCTTGGGGAGGGATGGGCATAGTAGATCTCTCCTTCTTGAAAAGCAGCTTTTTTTTCCTATTTATTTTCTTTAACGCTGTTTTACACTACAACGACACAGACTCTGAGATTCAGAAGGCTGAAAATGACTCCTCTGTTTTTGGGGATGTGCCTCCCTTTTATACTATTTTNCACAGCCAAATCCCATCCCTTCTAGCAGCAAGGGAAGGCAAATCCCTGGCATTGAGGGCACCCAGATTAACCCAGTGCAGGATTAGGATGCTTGAGCTGTTGTTAGAAGATTAATACATTTGGTTGTCAACACTTGCTGAACTTGGCCTGAAAATGATTTCCAAAGAGGTCACTGACTCGTGGGTGCCAGTTTGCCCAGCACACTGGGAAAGCCTGGAGTTAAAGCAAGTGGCTCTAAAGGATTAAACTGGAGCACTGAGTGTGCAGAATAGCTTCAGGATTTAAACCCATCATTGCTGCTGCTGGGGACAAAATTCTCTGGCAGACTGATGGTAATATCTGAGCTCCTGCCTTGCTGGGGAGGTGTTTCTGGGGCTTTGCTTTCTGGAGTTTCCTGCTGATGACAGTGTGTGCCATTAGGTGGGTGAGCTGCCCACAGATGAACTACTCTCAGTTCCTGCACGGTGCAGAATGAGTTTATTTTGAGGACAGAGCCTCCACAGGGACACCTCTAGGTAGAAAGCAATTGGCTTCCACTTTCTGTTCTGGGACTCAAACTGTCTGTGCTCATAATGTTTTATTTCAGCTACTAGCAGGAGGATTCATGTTGAGGGTTTGTTGTTTTTTTTTTTTTAATATAGGATCTTCCTCTTGTCAGCAGGGCATTAATACCAGCACAAAGTCTGCTCCTGCTAGCTCATCACCTTGTAAATGCTTACATGGCTTTCCAGTGCATGGGGGGGTGACAGTGGGGCTGTGGTCCCAGTGTAACCAGTGCTCTGATGGTGTCTGGGGTGCCCTGCTGCTGGTGGAGCTCATCTTGGGGCTGCACAGAGTGTGCTTGGGGAGGGATGGGCATAGTAGATCTCTCCTTCTTGAAAAGCAGCTTTTTTTTCCTATTTATTTTCTTTAACGCTGTTTTACACTACAACGACACAGACTCTGAGATTCAGAAGGCTGAAAATGACTCCTCTGTTTTTGGGGATGTGCCTCCCTTTTATACTATTTTACACAGATCAATTTGATTGGTGAAACAAAGGCAAACTTCTTCAATCATGTTGGTCAGACCAGAGGGACATCAAGAAGAAGTCTCTCCTAGGAAAAGAAATTAATAATGTAGGTACAGTTACAAAAACATTTCTCCTCTTTACAGAAAATTCCCTGGGAAAAGAATTTCAGAAAAACAAAACATCTCAGGCACAGAACCAGGGCTACAATTTTCTTCTTTTCTTAAAAAAAATGGGGGCTCTAAAGAGTCTAAAGATAGACTCTTTAAAGATTTTTGTTAATACAGGAGGCTGTATTTTCCTGTGCTTATCATTGGAAAATTGCCCTGATGGTAAAACAACTTAGTTGGAAACTGTTTTTCTCTATCATGGGCCAGATGAATACAAACTTATATTTGATTCAAGTCTTGAAAAGTACCAACCACTGTCTGTGTCATGGAATTGGTTCCAGTGATTTCATTCAGCAGGATATCTGGATTTCAAGACTCATCCTCTTGTGAACATGGATTGTATCATGCTTCTCTTTGTGCATACAAACATTACCAGCCATTTCTTGCCTGAAATTAATATAACTGCACTTGCCACTCCTCTGACAATACAATTTTAATTCCTCAACACACCAGCAAAGATATTCAAACCCACGTCAAAGAAGTAAGCCTACAAGTTCTCTCAGAGGAGGTACACTATAGAAAGGTAGGGCCTTTCCATAAAAGCTTCCTTTGGGTTTAACTCTGGTATCTTAAAGCTGTAGCTGTCCTGAGCATTCCCACTTCTGGGAATGCTGTGCAGCCTAGTGAAGCAAGGGACGTTCAATTTTAATAACTTTATAAGCACTAAGTACATTGCTCTGTATTTTACCAACGTACCTGAGGGGATTTTTGTAAAGCTGCAAGATAAAATAATTTGGATTTTTTATTCAAGGCCTGTGTTGTGATTTATTCTGAAAAAACAAAAAACCAGAGCCTTCTGAAACCCAGAATGGGGGCTTTAAGTTTCTGCCTGGGTTACAGAGTGTGGCCAGAGGACAAGGCCACCACTGTGGTGGCATTTCTTCCAGTTGTCTCACTGCAACAAGAGATGCATTATGGAATAACCAGCAAGAACATGGGACAGCAAGGTGTGTGTGTGGGGAGGTGTGTGAGATTTTGGCTTTCCCACTTGTCCAATGTTTCCTGCATGCAGAACTTTCCTTTGATTTAGGCCAGCATGGACCTGGCTGAGCAGCTGTTCTTAACAGGCACATGTGTGATAAAGTGGCCTGTGTTCAGTGAAGAATTTCAGGCCACCCTTTTGTTGGATGAAAATGTAATGTCTGACATCATGCTGTGGTCATTTTGACTATCTGATGAGTAAAGACACATATATGCCTATATATAGATATATGCCCATATATCTATATATATAGATATATAGGCTAATATAATATAATATAATA
>VXBB01011142.1:1917-12672 GCA_013399915.1 Illadopsis cleaveri | reverse complement strand
TTTTTAAATAATAATTTTTTGAATACTAGTAAATGAAAAATTTTTGGACTCTTGTCCCAGCTGGCCCACAAAACGCCCCCATTCTCTGTCTAATTCCTTTCTTAGGGAACTGAAAAAAATATACAGAGAAAATTCTTACTTTGTTCACTCTTTTCCTTCACAGGTTTTATCTAGAAAACTACTTTCTTGACAAGTATGTCCGCTACAACCTCACAGTCTACCCAGTGGTCATAGCAGCTCTGGCTGGCAGCGCCTGCAGGAACAGCTCATTCTCATCAACACACACCAACAATGTTTTTATAGGTGAATCTTTCTAACTCTTGTAAAAGAAGGCCTGTAAACACTTCTCATCCTTCCCCTGTATTGAGGGCAGAGAGGCTTGCCACTTGAAAAGGTTTATTTGTTAAAAGCAGAGCTGGGGATGTATTTGAAGGTGTTCATTTTGCTAAGGGAAGAGCAGAGCAGAAATCACTGCCCACGAGCCTTGGGGCTGAACCCAAACCTTGTGCTGTCTCAAGCTCACTTCCCAGTGTAATGTGTTTGTCCTGCAACCCTCCATCACACACTTGGCTCCTCCAGCAGTTCCATCTGATGTAGGGCAGGGAAAAGGAAAAGCAGGGCTGGGATGAAGGCTGTGGACTTCAATTTGCAGATTTTGTTGGGGATATTGGAGCAGTGCATGAGTTCCTGACCCACGGAGGGCTCCACAGTGCAAACCCCTGCACATGCTCCTCTCCTGTGCAGAGCTCAGGCTAGCCTTAACAAGTTTTCCTGGGATTTTCTGGTTGCTGCCAGCCACTGTAGCAGAGTTGAGTGTAGTCATCCGTGGTAAAAGGGCTTAAGCTGTCCAAATCAGGCTGTACAATCACAGTCTGGCAGAAGCTGTACCATTATGAGCAGTTTTATGCTGGCACGAAAGAGACTGAGCTGTGTGATCTGAATCCTGCTGAAGCAGTTTGGGATGCCTATTCCCACCACGGGGTCAGCAGAAGGGAGCATGTTCCCACCCTTCAGCCTTCCCACTGCCACATACCAGTGGCTAAAACTAAATTCTGGGCTGGCCTCACCACTGGAGCTGCTCCAGCACAGTCCCCTTGGCTGTAAGTGCAGCTGGAGCCTGGTCATGTCTGAGAGCACCCAGTAGGACTTGGCAAAGCTTGTCTGCCACAGCCATGGGGGCACTGGAGGCTCTTCTCCTGATGGTTGTGGCTACCAGGAGTGTGGAGGTGTTCGTGGTCTCTGGCAGGCAGCTCTGTTCCTGCACTAGGTACATTTCTTACCAGCAAAACTTCATTCCCAGTGGTTCAGCTTGTTTGGCTGGTAGGACCAGAATGTGCTTTTCCCAAACTAGTACGTGTTTCTTTATATAGTTCAACTATTCTTGGAGTATTTTGTTAATGTAATGTATTTCAACTCCTGTGTCCAGGAAGCCTCCCCCTTTTTAGACATTCCTTGACCTGGAAGCATTGGGCAAAATTCACTGTATAGCAGTAAAACTCTGAGAGATAAAACTCTGAGGGTAATGGATCCTGCATAGGGGATTGTGGGTTTTTTTCTCTTTCCCTGAATACCCCCTGTTCTGGGAGTTAAATATGACAAGAAGCACTGTCTTTTTTAATGCTCTAACATGCTCCTGTGTTTTTTTTTCCCCCAGTTGTTCTGCTGTCACTGACGTGCTTGATCTTTGCTGTTCGTCTGGGGCTGGTCACCTGGAGACACTGGAAAAGACCCCTGGAAGCATCAGAATCCCAAGGGCCTTCAGGCACATTGGCCTGAGACCTCTGGCACATTGTGGCTGATACCTGAAAGGGAGAAAAAAGAGTTGGCCATGTGCTGGTCCTTCCTTCCTGTATCAATCTCCCTGTGCCCTTCTCTCTCATTCTCCTTTCCAAATGGAGATGTCTTGTGTCTGCAAATGTGTCTTACTCCCACATTCTCTGGCATCAGCTGCTCACTACCCTGCCTTGAATTCCTTTGGTTTCACCCTGGAAAAGTTCAGGAAAAGGTCCTGAGCAGCCCTGTGCACCTTTGTTGTGCCTGGGCTGTGGTTCTCTTCTCCCATCCCAGCAGGCACCCAGCAGGCTTGCACACACAGCTGTTCTTGTTCTTCCCTAGGTAACTCCTTTTCCTTGAAGTGCAGATCCAAGTGAACTGTCCCTGGAATTCCAGGGGAGCAGCAGGAGGTCTGTCATTCCCTCTGGCCATCAGTGCTGAGCATCCCCAAGCCCTGGTGCTGTCAGCAGATCTCCTGCAGGCAGCCACTGCTCCTTTCCCTGCTTCTCTTCAGCATGACAGGACCAGACACTACAATTTGATATCTGCCTTTGCAGTGTCAGCTCTGAGGTTTGATATTCAAGATTTCTGGCAAAACTGTGTTGCTTCTCTCTGAGCTGTGCACAGCTTGGGCTGCCAGGATGTCTCTCGCTGGGGGAGGGTTTGTGGCTAGTCTGGAAGGAGGTTAGATGTACAGATGAGCTGGTACCTGATCTGGGGTGAAGCCTGATGCTTCAAAGGAAGCTTGTTAAAAAAAAAAAAAGAAGAAGAAGAAGAATTGAACCGGTAGAGCGAGTTCATCCTGGATCAGTTCTTTCTCATGTGGCTCCACCACTTCTGAGTTGGGGTTAGGTAGCCTAAAACTGGATTCACTGAATTTTTGGACCACTGCCTCTCCTTCCTGTGCCTAATCAAGAGCTGGTGGTGCCTCACAGGTGTCTGGAAAGTCTTTGCACCGGGAAGGTGCTTTCAGATGTTGAGCATCTTGCACTATTATTAACAAAGCTAAATTCTAAAATAACATGTGCCACAATTTCCATTCAGCAAAAACCAAAAGCAGTGTAATGCAATTCCTCTCATCATTCTGGTGTGGGTTTTTTTTAAAAAAATTCAAATAAATCAGCTAATTCTACAACTTACTCTGTAAATCATCTAAAGCAACTGTCCTGGCTCCCACCTCACTCATGCCCAGGGTTCCAGAGTGGTTCTGGTCCCTTGCTGGGATCTCAGGGATGTAGCTGCTTCCACTGATGCTCAGGTGAAGAGTTTGAGGACGTAGATTGCCAGGTATGATTTAAACTCCTTTGTCCAGCACGCTGTTCATTAGGTTTCTATTTCATAAGCTCTGCCTCTGAAGAGCCCAGCTAATAAATTCCCAGCAGCCTCTCCATGAGCTGCCTTCTTTAATACAGGGGTATTAAATCCACTGGCATGGGGATTAAGGGGTCCAAGCAAGGTGAGAAGCTGCTGTGAGGTTGTGCAGCAGTTGATGCATGGGAAGGATTTGCATCCTCCCCAGCAAGAGCACTGCAAACAGCTCCTGGACTGGGGCAGCTGCACTGCTTTTCCACAGGACATTAAAAAAAAATGCCTTCAGGAGGTTTCTTGGTGTCTGTACCTCATGTCTGTGCTGGCCAAATGACCAGAAGTTATATCAAAGAATGCAATTAATTATCTGGGGAGAGCTGACAGGGCTTTTGCAAAGGAGAGTCGTGTCTCACAAACCTCTGAGGAGCTCAAAAAGCACAGACAAGGGTGAACTGTTTCATGTTGCCACTGGCTTCTACAGAGGCACAAAAGCTGTCAGGAAAATCCAAGTCCTCCCACTGGTGACTGAAGCTGGGCAGCAGAGGGGCTGTTTCCCCAGGAGGGGAGGTTGTTGGTGCCACGTGTCATGGGCTGGATGAGGTGGTCACTGAGAATTAAGGGGTTGCTTCATGATGGCCAGTTATTTAGGGTGGCAAAGGAGAAGGCAGACTGGGGAATTGCAAAAAGCTGTTCTGGAGCTGAGAGAGGGCAGAAGTCATTGCAGGGGTGCACCAAATGGTGCAGTGCTTCACCTTGCAAGTGACACACTCACCTGGCCTCTGCCACTTGGGAACAAGAGTTTGGGGTGTTGGCAGCCACCCTCATCCAGGCATTTCCACATCTGGCAGCAGTAGAAGTAAACCATCCATCAGGAGTTGTAGGAAAGGAGTAAAACTTAGAACATCCTCCTGCCTCTAAAGCTACTGTGCACCCACAGCTCGAGGGCTTTGTGCAGCTCTGCTCCTTGCACTCCCAGGTGATTATTAAGGGTTTGGGAAGAGCAGTGGCATCAGGGAGTGAGATTCCTCCCTGCCCATCCAGCTCAGGGATGTGAGCCCCTTCCCCTTGCTCTCACCACTCCAAAACCAGCAGCAGGAGACACCCCAAGGCCCTTTTCTGATGAGGTGATGCAGCAGCACCCATTTAATCTTTGCAGACCTCCCTGATGATTGCCCTGAAATGATAATGCTGAGTTACCCCTAACCCTCATCTGGCCACCCACAAATAGTTTCCTGGTCCCCAAAACCTTCTCCAAGCCCTGTTTTCTCATAGCTGGTGCAGACAGAGAGGTTCCCACAGCTGTCCCAGCACACAAAGCTTCAGCCAGCTTTGGGGGAAATGGCTTTTCTTGCATCTGCAGCAGGAATAGGAGCCTAAAAATAAACCACTTGCCCCTTTCTCTTTCAGTGGGCAGGGGGGAAAACAGATGAAAAATAAGTGTGACCCTTCCTCTTCCAGATTTGGGGATAAAGATAGCTTCAAGACTATTTTTAAAGGCTTTTTTTTTCCCCCTGAAATGCTTTATTTTGACTTGTCTTTCCAAAACCACCAGCACATGCTTTTGCCCACAAAAGATTTTCCTTTGGCCAGAGCTGCATTTCAGAAAGCTGGAAGCCTGCCAACCTTTTTAGCAAAAAAATAATCAGCCCAGCCTCTGTTTCCATGGGGGATTATGGGATTTGAGTGAATCTTACAAGATTTAAAATTTCTTGGAAAGCTGGTGGCCTTAAGAAGGCAAGGGCTGAAAAATTAGTTTAGTTTGTGTAAAGGTGGCTCTGAAAATGTTCATGTGCCTCATAGCCCAGGCTGGGAAGTGACCCAAGTCCCTCAGACCCACGGGGCTGGAGGATGGATGGGGCTGGCAAAGCCAGGCATGACTTTGAGGTTCCCAGGACAAAAAAACCTGGGTTTACACTTCTCATCCTCTGCAGAGATTCCCTCTGTGGCTAAACAGGGAAATAGGGAAAAGCAGGGTGATCTATAAAACACCACTGGGTAGACAACTTCAGCACCATGTCTGGGGATGTGTGGGGATGCTCCTTCCCCAGTCTGGGGCAGCTTCCATCTGAGAATGACCCATCAGTTGATTACAATTTTTCCACAGGGATGTATTGGCTGGGGCTGTATATTTCTAAGGCTGCTAGACTGTTTGTTTTAAGTAAAAGTTCCTGTGAAAATCTGATTCAAAAAAATGTTGTATGGGAGAAGTTGTGGGGCAAGGGAAATATGCATTTGAACCGAGAGAGCAAATGTGTTAATTTAAATGGATTTTTTTTTAAAAAAAATGAGGTTGTAAGACCCTGGGTCAGGCTCTCATTAAAGCCCACACAGCTTTCAGAGAAAACCATTCTCTGAAATGGTCCTAAGGCTTCATTTCTTGCCTTAGGACTCAGCTGGCTCCTGAACAACCCCAGAACACTGCACCCCCTCGTGATGCTTGTGGTCACAGAGCTCAGGCAGAGTCCAGGCAGGAGCCTCTCCTGCTGGGCTCCCAAAAAACAGAGCACCCAGGCAGAGGAGACATTGTGTTACAGCCTAATTTGTTCCTGGCTTAATGCTACCCTCAGGACTAATTACTTTATATTAAAGCATCTGTGAAATGGAGTAATAAATAAATAAACTGAGCCTGCTGGAGAGAAGAGATGCTACTCCACAATGCCAAGCACCAGAAGAGAGAGCAGCATTGCTTTCCATCTGCAATTCACTTTGCAAAGCCATCCCCTGGCTGCATCCAGGGGCAAGGGGGACACAGGGACTGCTGCTGAGAGATGGACACAAGGAAAAGGAAAGGAAAGGAAAGGAAAGGAAAGGAAAGGAAAGGAAAGGAAAGGAAAGGAAAGGAAAGGAAACATGTCATCTTGTTGGAGAAGCACCAGCCTTGGAGAGGAAACACAAAGAAAGGTGGTTGGAAATGTGGCACCCCAAGCCCAGCCCTCCATTTCCTTATCTGTGACGCAGAGATGAACGAGACAAACCTCTCTGTGGAGGGCTGGGAAGAGCCCCACATAAAAGCACAGAACACATAGGAGGATGATTAAAGACAGCAGCTCCCTTTGCTATGCACACAGTCTAAACACGCTGGGCCATCCCAGGCTCTTTGAAAACTGTTAGATGTTCTGCAGCTAAATATTTATTTTATCTGCCGGGACAGCCCCGTGTCGGGAGATCAGCTCAACTCCCTCTGTCAAAGGCATCTCAGCAAAGGCTCAGGGGCTGGACTCATGCATGGGCTGAACATGTGGGAAAAAATGCTGGAGCAGCCCCAGAGCCTGACCCTGCTCCCAGCAGAGCTGGGACACTGCTCAGAACATGCCTTGGCTGTGTGGTAACACCATGGGCCTTCCCCGCTGGAAAATTTGACTCTAAACCCTTGAAGAGCCACACAAAGATGTTGTGTTTTCTCCCCCCTCTTTGGGAAGCAAGGGTCTTGAAGGCCTTTGGCCAAGAAGCTGGTTAAATGTGATGTTTAATCAAGAAGGGATGTTGCTAGCTCAGGATGGGAGTGCTGGAAGTGACAGTGACATTAGCTGGTAACGTGGGTTGTCTCAACACTGTTCCAGCGGAAACATGAGCTTAAAAAAAAAAAATGGGCATTACTGAAAAGTATTTAGCTTAGGCAAGTGGTCCATGGCATATTTTTATCCAAGAGAGGGAAAAAAATTGTGTTTGGGCCTGTGGTTGTCATTGCTTACCCTGGTGGCAATGCATATTTTGCCACCTGTTTCACAGGGACAGAATAGAAGAATATTTTGCTGTGAAATGGGCTCAGGGCTGAGAGAGGAGCACAGGGATTGAGCAAAGATATCTGAGAGCTGTGTCAGACCAGCTTGGGAGCCAGGTTCTGAGTTTCCTTATCCTAATGCTTCACCTTAAGGAGGTTAAAACCACCATGGACAAAACACCTGCATGATGTTGTTATTTTGGGCTCTGGTCCAGGCTGAAAATGCAGCTTCCTGGGAGACCCACTGTGTTTCCCCTTGTTTATGGGGTGCCTTTCCCCCTGCAAATGTCTCTGCCCAATCCTACCACCCCTGACATGAGCAAGTTCCCTCCAGGATAAGAAAAGTCCCATCAGACAGAAGCTCATCACAGACACACTTAGGGAAGAGCAGAAATCCTGAGGAGACACCCACTGTGTGCCAGCAGCAAGGGTGATATTGTGGCACATGTCCTCCCTCACTGCTGGAGCAGCTGGAGAGGTTCCATGAGGTATTTTTGTCCTTGATAACCCAGCACAGGCCCTTGCACACCAGTCATGCCAGGCACATTCCCACCCTGATCCACCAAACCACTCCTTGGATACTTCTGACATTTCCTTGGGAAGACAGCGCCCAGTTTGATTTGAGACACTGTATTTATGGATCTCTTTACATTGCCACTCCATCAGGGGCACCATCTCTCCAACCTGGAGCTCACCTGACCAAAAGATGATAGGAAATGATGGACACACTGTCCACAAAACACTAGCCAGAGGAAGGGCTTGCTACTCAAAAAAGCAGGAAGAAAAGCTGCCAGTGTGGTTTAATAGGATGGGTGGAAAACCAGGAAAAAAAAAAAAACCAAACCACTGTTGTGGTTCCTCAGACAAGAACATCTTGTTCAGCCAAATGCAAAGGTGTTCCTTGAGGACACTCCTGCAGAGACAAGGAGACAGGGTGATGGCAGTGATGTTGGTGCCTGGCTGGGAAAATGTGAAGGAAGCACTTGAGGATTATCACAGCATCACCACAAAACATATGCAGGCAGGGCAGGAATGAGGTCAGGACTCCTGCAGCATCTGATCCTTTTCCCTTTTCTTCCAGCACTGGCAGGAGTGTGGAGGAGGGGACTGTGATGTTCCTGCCCAAATTCCAGGCTGAAGGCAGGGAGGATCCCTGCTGCCCTTTGGGAAATTTGGTCTCACGGCTGCCACCAGGCCGAGGTGTCCCCAGGGCTGGAGCTGCTCCAGCCTGCGGTGGCAGTGGGGACACTGATGTCAGCCGGCAGCTGCTGCCTGATCCTGCAGCAAATCCAAACCCTGCAGAGCCAGCCGCGGCTGCTCGTGGATTTCTTTGCTCTCTGCAGCAAGTTTTTGAGTGGTTGCACATTATCGGCTTGGGCAGGGAGAAGCTGAAACAAAGCAAAAAGCCATCCCAAAAATGCCCACGACCTTGAGCTTTGTGCTGCTGAGCTGACCTCACTCAGATGCTCTGCCCATGTCCCTGGGTGAGATGCCAGCCCTGCTCACCACCCCATTTTCTGCCTGAAAACCTGTCCCGGGGGCTTCCCCCGAGGGTATAAACCAGCCAGAGGTGTAAACGAGCTACAAATGGGCTCTTGTTAAGCAGTCAGGGATCGCAGCCCAGGCCCTGGGGTGTGTGCCCGAGGCGCCGCTCCACAAAGCCCGAGCTAAAACCCGGCAAATTTGAAATCTGCTCTCTGGACACTGAGGGCAACCTGCACGTAGGGCACATCCACTGCCGGGTGCAGAGAGCCTGCTGCAGTCAGCTGAGATGATTTCAACTGGCATCAGGGTGCAGTGAGAGGGTTTTTGGTTTTTTCTTTTCAATATTAATGAGTTTCATTCTGTTAAATGGGAGGAAGGAAGCAGCACGAGGTGTCCTGGGGCTGGCTCACACCAGCCCTCATGCTACATGGAACTCAAGCTCTTCAGAGATGAACTTCAGCCCCACCAAAAAGCTCCGGTGTTTGAGTTTAAAAATGCTTTGCTCACACCCACTCAGAGGTTGCAGATGTGTTGCTGAATGGGCAGGCAACAACTCCAGCAGCTCAGCCAGCCCATGGGGCTTATCCAGTGCCTGAGAACAACTCACAGCAGGACTGGGATAGAGCCCACATTAGGAAGGCCCCAGAGCATCTCTAGGATGAGACCCACTTGTGGGGTTCCCCATGGTGTTGCTGTGGATCAGAGAAACCCATGGCGAAAAAGCTTCCATTTTTTTTGCCCTCTTCCACTGATGTTGTCCAGATGCAGAAGTGGTTGAGCCTCTCCTAAGCTGCAAGGCTTGGCATGAAGGGTTGGGCTTCCTCACTGGCCCCAGAGGCTGTTTCTTCATCACTCATCTCCTCTCACCCCTCTACAAACCTCCTGACCTTCAAAAGGCAAAAAAAGATCTCTCAAAAGGCAAATTCACTTAGTGTGAGGCAGGACTGGAGCAGCTGCCTTCCACAGCCTTGGGATGGAGATGGTCAGGGAAATTACTCCAACTCAGCTGGTGAAACAAGAATCTTTTTTTTCCCCCTTTCCCTCCTCTGATAGAAAGGCAGCTCTTTTCCTCATTCATGATGGGATCTCCTTGTCTTTCAACACTGATGGATCACAAATCAAAGCAGTGCTGGGTCTTCACCTTTTGGAACAGCGCCTGTTGTGAGCAGCATCTCCAGCAGACATTATCCATGCTCTGCACCAGATCCCAGGATCTGCTCTGGGCTGAACCTGGTGGCTGGGCGAGGCAAAGTGACATCACAGCCTGAAATTCTGATTGTGGGGCCCAAGATTTGTTCGTTTCTCCTCTGCATGTCCAGGAAATAATTTTTAAAGAGGCCTGGACATGCCAAGGCTTTAGGAGAGTGCATGGAGAACGTGGCCAGCCCAGGAAATATCCAGAAATATTTATCCTGAAGAAACATCTCCCTGAAACTCTGTGAAAATTATCCTCATTGCCCTGTGGGCAGCAGTGATCTGGCTTGAGGTGTCTTTAAGGCTGGGCCTGATTATTTTGCTACACTGAAATGATTCTAATGAAGTTTGGGAGGGTGGCAGTGCCCAAAATGCCATGTCTGAGAAGGGGCCTGACTTCTGACTCCTGCAAAGCCAAACTCTTTGCTCCAGCTTTCCCAACCAGGATGTGTAAAGCAATAAAGATCCTCTTGAAACCTCCTGACAGCTCCTCAAAGGAGAGGCTGTGTACATTGAAATCATCCACGACACAGAGGACAAACCTCTCTGGGGGATTTGTCCTGCAAAATTGGATTTCAGGAAAGGCTTGTGGTTGGGCAACGGCTTGTGTCTTCACCACGGGGGGTTGGACAGGCTTCAAAAAGAGCAAAAAATGCAAAAAAACCTATTGACTGACTCATGAGTCAGAGGCTTCGAGACCCCCACACACACTGTGCAAAGAAAACACGGGAGATAATCAGGCAAGAAAACCTTGAAAAATCCTTTTTTCCATCCGAAGCAGCCCGCCTCTGTCCCTGGGTAGCTCTCTTGCACACTTAGAAAGCCTCTCCACTTCCATGCCGCACATAAACACATGCCACATCCCCCATCAGAGGGTGATAAACACACTTTTAACTCCGAGTGTGTTTATCTGCTGGCTGACAAGCGCCGCTTAAGAGCTCGGTTTGCCGAGTCCTAAAGAGGCATATCCTCCCTCCCAATGCCAGGAGGCTGCTGGAGTGTGTCTGTTGCTCTCCCCAGGGGCAGACCTGTCACTCAGCCCACCCAGAGCTTCTGCAGCTCCACACTTTATTTGATGAGGGTGCATTTTATTTGACAGCACAACCTGTGGGAAGGCAAGGCTCCCTGGGTGAAGGGGTGAAGGAGGAGGCACTTTTTGGAGGGGTGAAGGAGGAGGCACAAGCACCGTGGTCTCCTGCAGGTGCTGAAGCTTCCAGGTGTTTGTTTTTGTTTTTGTTTTTTTTTGTGTGTGTGTTTTTTGGTTTTTTGTTTTT
>VXBB01011140.1:158146-175832 GCA_013399915.1 Illadopsis cleaveri | reverse complement strand
AAATCAAAGCCTGTGTCTCTCTGGGCTCTGTGCCAGGCACCCCCCTGCACAGACCCCCCTGTCCAGGATTCAAACCCTCTTTCTTGGGTCCCAGACCCCTCTACCGAGATCTGTGACCATCGAGGGCAACCAGAGGAATGCCCTGGACTCCGACAGAAGGTGAAAGAATTTGGTCACATATTCAATAATTTTAGCTTCAATATTTCAGACTTGTATCTGGTAAGTGTAACATAAAGGCTTTGGACAACGAAAAGAGCTGATGATAAAATGAGACTGTTAAAAAGTCAATGAAAAGTGAACCCAACCTTTGTGTAATCAAAGTGCTTTACAGACTTAATCCCCAAGGAGGATTTGGAACTCTATGAGCAAATTTTGGCTTCATGGTTTAAATGTGAACACTATTCAGATTTGAATGTGCAAAGAGTCATGCATAATAGATACTTTTCCCCTTAGCAAAAGCCTGATGAGACTGTAGTTTAAATGTTTGATTCAATATCTAAAATCAGTATTTTGCAGGAGTTTGCTATCACACTCTGATTGCTCAGCTACCTTGATGTTTTAATTAGTTGGCTGAAGATATTTTTGGTATGAACATAAACATGCATATGTACCTTGCTGAATTCTGCAGGCATGTGAGTTTCTTCACTTTCTTATGGCTGGTGGCAGGTAAAGCATGTCCTTGAATAAATTCTCTAATTATGGCAAAATATAGAGCAACTTTTGGAACTTTTGGTCCTTGATCAATTTTTTTTTACCTGCACAGCTGGACAGAGCAAAGATGACCTTCAATTTCTAAGCTGATAGCAGTTTGCCCAATATAGAAGGTGAGGGAAATCTAAGTCTCTCATAATGGAGCTTATAAAGACCTCTAGATAACCAGCTTTGGATGGTAAAATGCAGTATTTCTTATGTGAGAGTAGCCTGATGGCTTTGGTGTAGGTTACCTAACGTTCTCCTTTCCACATTTGCAGATATTGCTCAGAGAGCTTGAGCACTTCCCTGACTTCAAGTGTTCCCAAAACACTGCCCTGACAAAGTAAATCTAGTGCCATATTTTGAATCATCTGGAATGTTTATGTATGAGTAAGAACTACTGGGTTAGTTGTATTGATTTATGACTAAGTCATTCAGCTATTGATTCAATATGTTATTGGCAAGTAACACACTGCACTGCAGAATTATATGCCTGCTAATCAGCTCTGTTGTTCACCAGTGACTGATTTGGCTTTTCTTTCCAATGGAAACTAAATCCTTAGCTGAAAAAGGCTGAAAACATATTTCTGTTGTTGCCTCTCAGTTTCTAACTCTGACATAACACCTGTTGTTGGCCTTGCCAATGGCTCCTGCCATGCAGCGGCATTCCAGGGGCAGTGCAGTTGGTGTTGGAAGTTTTCCTGGGCAGACAAAATTTAGAATTACCAAATTACTTCAGAAACTTCACAACTTCCTTCTGAGAAACAGGTCACTTTTCTGATCAGCTGTGTACTGCTGGGGTACTCGGTCCTCCTGGTCCTCATCTAGTAAAGCATGAGGTTTTTGGATACGCAATGAGACAGAGCCTTAGTGCCTGCAGGTTTTCTGTGTCTGGGTGGGTACTTCAGGGGCCTTCCCTCTGCAGCTGGGCTGCACAGCAGCTTGGCTTCTAGTCTGTACTGTTGGATAATAAGTTCATGCAAAAGGCAGAGTGGATATGCTATATTAAACTAGTATTGTTCTATATTTGTCTGGCTGCTCCCATGGGATTTCACTTGTACTTGGTTTTGAAACAGGAAGCTGAATGGACAGCCCCCCACATGAGTGCCTGCAATCAGCTCTGAGGATTTCAGGGAACAGTGAGCTCGTAATGGTTTTTCTTGTCACTTAAGAGGGATCAGAAGCCAAAGATGACTGATCGTCTTTCTTTTTTCTCTTCTTTTAAGCTGTCCCTTTCTTCTCCATTTCTTGCAATAATGTTTAGATTCTGTAAAAATAGTTCCAAGTTATTCACGGTTGAGTTCAAAGGCCCTCTTGGTGAAACTGTGAGATACCACACTTCTGCTGGCTCTTGTACCAGTGCTTTTATGAAAGTTCTCTGAATGCTAAAGAAAGCTTTATTTGGAGAGAGAGACTTGCCCTCAATCAGTGTGTTTGACTTTCCCAAAGGCGATTAAGCTGCTAGTACCTCACTGGGAGACCAGGGGACAAATGGTAGTACATTACTGCAGGAATTCTGCCTGCTTTTCTTTGGAAATGGGAAGGCTGCTGCATCAAAGAAGTACTAAAGTCTTTCAAATAAAAGAGTTTATTAGAGGTGAGATACTAAGCTTGTCCTTGTTTGAGTCTCAGTGTTTCCATACCGAGTTATAGCTGTAACAATTACCCTTGTATGTTTCAAATTACCACAAAATGATCACATAATAAGGAATTTAAAATGAATATTATTCAGGTTACCTTTTCTTTTAAGGGAGCATGATGTCTTAGGAAACTACAGTGTTTTGGACTAGAGATTTTTATTTTTCAGTGAAGGCTTTATAAAACACAGGTATGTGTTTTAAAAGTACAAGGTTGGCTTTTAATTTCCTGTTTTAGAAAATTAAGACAGATATTTGAAAGCTGAATTTCTAGAAATGGAGCAAAGAAGACTTTTTTTTATTAGAAACATCTTAAAAAGAGTGGGGTTGTCATGTTTTGAAAATATATGTATGTATGGAATGATTGCAAACCTTAAGTTTAGTTCAAGGTGATAGCATAGGGTTAAAATGTTTCTAAAATCATGGGAACTGTATACAATAGATTCAGGGGAGGTGGAAAAAGGTTGTGCCTGGATAGACATGGGAAGGGAACCAAAACTACACAGGCCCTGGAAACAAAGGTTAGGTTTTGTCTTTACTAGATCATGTACAGAAGAAACTGCACCTGCATAATCATCATATGATCAGTGATATGATTGTTAATTGTAATGCTTGTTTGGTGATGGAATATGATTATTATCTTAAACAAGAATCATGAGAAATGATATTTGGGGGGCTTGATGGAGACTACAAGGATTCATGCTTGAATAAGATCAATGTATACAGTAGAATAATATGGGTTTAATAATTAATATGTAGTTATATAATGAAAGGGTATAAAAACATGTCCATTTCAAATCCATGTCAGAGTCAGATTTGGGGTTGTATCTTGTACCCCTGATTCGCAGAGCTCTTCAATAAAAGCACCTGCATATAATCATTCTGTGATTATGTGTTTCAACTCTAACAAAGGTGTATGTTCTAACTAAAGTGCAGTTGAATTAGTAACGGTTGTGTATAGAATAGAAATCTGAGGTTTTGATTGTTTTGTGTAAATATTTCATTCTGAATTTGTTCTACTCCAGCTGTAATGCAGACATGAGGAGCTGAGCAGCAATTACTGCGGTTGTCACAAAATTAGTCATTAATGTAGGACAGGCAAAGTGAAAATGACACTTTCAGCACTTTCTCTCTGGCCTAACAGATACCCTTGAATTTCTGCTGCTGTCGGTTAAATATGTTCCCCTTTGCAGCGATGGATTTTCCCTGGGCTTCAAACAACAGGCATGAGTTAGTAGTCATTGCTTACTGGTGAAGGATGCAGAGCTTGCAAAGAATTCAGCTTGGCTTTTAGAGCTGGACTCTGAAGTTCTTTCTTTTGCCTCTGGCAGAGAGGTAAAAACAATGACTGCAGTTTTCTCCTCATGAAAATAAAACAGATTTAGCAATTATTTGTAATAACTATCTAGGACAGTTGGTTTTGACCTTACTGATTTATAGAAGGAGGAAGAATTAAATTCTCCAAAAGAGTATTTCAAATATATTGAAACCATTTGTTTTTTAAACCCATGGGTTTGCATTGTAACATTTTTGAGTCACTATTTCTAATTGAAGCCAAGTGCTGATTTTGGAATGAAAAAAGTTACATTAGAGTTGATTTGTTGGGAGAAATGACTGAAAATCTTTGCGTGGTAAAATGACTGAAAGTCTTTGCATGCAATCTGAAAATTATGTCAAAGGGTTGTTTTGGTTACAATTTTTTGGGAAAAAAAGAAGCTGGGAAAGGGAAATGTCCAAACAAAATTTATTCTAATCCTCCTTTTTAAAAGTACTTAACCCCTTTTAAAAAGGAAGAAATCCGGTATCTTACAGTGCTGGCTGTTCTAGAGTCTGCCTGACAGGTGGCAGGAAGTTTTTTGATGATCAGCGAGTTGCTTTTGAAGTGGGAAATCTGTATGACTAATAGCTGGGACCGTTTTCAGTGATGTCTAACAGGAATAAATATTTGATAACTGGGTGATGTGTCATATTTGTGTTACTTGGTTTTGAGTGAGGATGGCATTCTATCCACCAGGTAATCATTTTAATTCATGCTCTTTAAGAATTGCTTGCTGAGAAATCTTTGTGGTTTTGCTTTTATTTGTTCTACCAGAAACATCCTGGAAGAAGCAGTGATGCTTACAATGACTGTTCTCCTTTCCTTTTTCCCTGGTGTTGAAAGAGAGAAGAGAGCTGGCTTAGATGTGCTGCTTTCTAAATGAAGAGTTCATGGAATTCATGAGGGCTAGGAGAAGAGATACATATTGAAAAGCAGAATAGAAAATAAGGGACAATGATAACTGTCAAACTATAGTCTGCTATTCCTACTTAATTTACCTAATCTTAAAGCCATTAGCTGTTGTCTGTATGATATTTCATACTTTTATAATGATATTGCAGGTAGTTAGTGGTGATCTCTCACCTTAGAAAAGGAATTGATGGAAAAACTGCAAGGCTTGACTCTTTTTGAAAAGCAGTCCTGGCTGTGCTCCCTCCCAGCTTCCTTTGCACCATCTTGCTGGCAGAGCTTGAGAAACTGAAAAGTCACTGACTTAAGGTAAGAAGCCCTAGTTAGCAACAAACAAAACGTCAGTGTGTTGCTAACATGATTTTCATACTAAATCCAAAGCACAGCACTGTTCCAGTGACTAAGAAGAAAATTAACTCTATTCCAGCCAAAACCAGGAAAGCAACGTTGGTTGACTAGACAGTTCCTTGCTTCACATTGGTGTTTGGGCAGAGATTTCTGAGAGGTGTGAGACATAAGGATAACAAGGACTAGAACAAATGGAATCTTAAACCCCTTTATGCATGTATGTTGAAGTAGAAACTGCCTTGCCTTTATTTACCCCCTCTTCACACACTTGATGTGTCACTTAGAAACAAAAAGAAATCCTTCAGGCTATTCCTCTGAATCTCAGCTGCTCAGCCTGTTGAAGCTGTGCTGCATCAGTGATTCTGGGGGAGGTATATGTGTGTGGGTAAAAGAATTTGAAAATTCTAACAAACTAATTTGGTGTTGATTACAAATAGTTTACAGACTTGTGAGTCCTCCCTTGACAACACTTGCTGACATTGCACCTAGGTCATGATGTACCTGCTTCACATAGGAGAACTTCCTGCTTTTGTCTCATCTGAACTTTCTATTTTGCTTATATAAGATCTAAAAGCAGACTAACTTTATTTTTCCATTTAAATCTGACCCTTTATAAACCATTTTTACAGTAATTTATTCTCTGTTCAAACGATATAAATGATACTTTTTTGGTCCAGTAAGTTTCTAAGTTTTCATTCAGGTTCTCAACTGACTATGTGATGGTGAGCCTTGGTAGAATGTGTACTGTTATAAATGAAATTGAGATCAAAAATTATTATCAAACAGTTTATTAAACAATCCCATGCCCAATTTAAAACAGCCACAATAAAAGCAATTCAACACCGGTGCTGGGTGGCAGGGAGACAGTCTCCAAGAAAGCAGTCCTTCCCTGTCCACACCACACAGGCTTCAAGGGTCAGTTCTTATAGGGTTTTTTGTGCCCTCAAGCAAGTTCATTGTATGTTCCTATTCAGTGTTCATATGTAAGTTCGTTTTTCCTCCTTCTATTCAGATTTTGAAAAGATTTCCTGGCAGAGTCTGAGCTTGTGTATAGAGTTCTCGGAATCGTCAATCTTTGGGTTCTGCTGCCCCAGATCTGTATCAGGTGTTGGTGGCCTGTAGGAGGCGGTGATGATGAACCATCTCCTGTTCAGCCACAGCTTTTCGGTTGCAAATGATCCTCTGCTAGGGTTATTGTTCCAAGGAGAATGGAGCTGATAAGGGAGTTTCTGCCAGGGACACCTCTGTGCCTTCTTGGAGAATCGCAGTCAGCATTACAAATTTCTTAAATCATATATGCAACATGCTTTCAATACACAAATTTTCCCAAACCATATATCCCATATATCACATGTACCATCAGTAAATCCTTGCATTACAAATGCTTTTGTAAGATCTGTGGATTCACATCTAGATTTCTTTCTCTCCCCTGACTTTGAAGAAGTGTGGGAATCAACTTCTTACCTGCCTGGAAGATGTTAACTGTAAGGTGGATGAGAAGTTTGGGCTGTCTTTTGACTAGTCATTCTTTAGGATTGTTGACTCTTCATTTATGGGATCAAGCTATTATTCCTCTCAATTTGTAATATGAATGGGTGGAGGGAAGAGGAAGGTTTTAAGTCATTAATTATTTTAAAGGGTCCATAAGAATTTATAGCTAGCTTGCTTGAGGTTAGTGCCTCACGGTTTTTGGCATTCAGTCCATTCAGTTCTGCATTTTTCTATAGAGAGAGGATAAATATAAAGTAATTTTACATTCCTTGAAATCATAATGCTCTTAAAAAAAACTGGTTTTGTTTTGGTGTTTTCTTTTAAACTGAACTGTACATTTTTGAGTCACAACATTGTTTTTCCTGTTGGGAGGAATAATTAATATATGAGCCTCTATCTTTTTTTCATTCTAAAGTAAGAAGTACTAAACAATTATATATGCAAAGATCTGATTTTTTATTCAGCACAGCAGCATGCTGGTCTGCAAGTAGATCTGCTGATTTAAATGGTGTTGTTTCTGAATATTGTTAGAAGAGTTAGAACAAATTTAGAAGGTCATGTTTGATTTTGATGAGCTACAGCTGCAGAAAAGTGTTTGAAACATGTACGAGTTGCAGAACACAGCCTTATTACAAATGGGCAATTATGCAGATGTGAGTGTGGTCTTCCATGTGTGCAGATGTCTTCCTTCAGCAGAGAAATTACACGTTTTAGTGGTATGCCACCTTAGATCAAGGTGGTGTGAAGAACATTTCACGTATTTTCTGTTTCAGAAATTGACTATTCTTGCATTTATTTCAAAATTCTATTCAATGGGTTTGTACATAAAATTGCAGAACAAAGATTCTTTCTCTTGGTTGTCTGTTATATGCCTTTGTCCTAGTTTAGGGCAAATTTTGGGAGGAAACCAAAAGGGGTCCCTCTAGAAAGCAGGTTCAAATGGCACCTCCCCCTACTGCTTCAGGAAAAGATTTTCTTTGAGAAAAGGGGAAAAAACCTGTTTATTTAACAAGCAAAGTATTCACAAGCATAAAAAAAGAGAATAATATTATACAATAAAACCTCTTACTGCTCTGAAGAGATGGAAAATTCAGAAAATCCTTGTCATGGGGTGTAGCTCAGCTCACTCAGTCTCTTATCAGTCCCTCCTGCACTGGAAAATGCCACATCCTGGCCCTGGTGGGTCACAGGTGTGAGCTCCTGGTGTTCTTCTGGGTTTTTAGGCCACAGCAGGTTTGAACAGTTCCAAGGAAAAGAAAAACCACAGTCCAGGGAACTTCTCTGCCTCAGCTAGCTAAAAAAACCCTAAAAGCAAAAGAGAGTTCTCTCTCACTGTCTGTGCTGCAGACAGCGCAGTCTGTGAGAGAGAAAAATGCGGGAGAGCAAGTGCAGTTTCTGAAAACAAACTCAGTGCTTCTTCTCTCCCCCTTCACCCTAGGAACCAGTCTTAAAGGTGCAGAACTTAATATTCAACATAAACAGAACGGATAATTGGGGATACAAGCATCATAAAGTCACCCCAGGACATTCCACCCCTTATCTCCAGATCATCAGCTTATCATCACCCCAGGACAGTCTTACACAAATAGCTCATGGAAATTAGGATTGGAAGTCATTAGGAATAACATCTTTGTTCTCTGTCATATTAATGGGTAATAAACTGTTTGTTGAACAGCAGTGGTGAGCACCCGATGGCCACCAGCAGCTGATTCTCCATAAAAATGATAATACTTTCACAGATGTAAGTATTGATTTCATTTTTCCTCTGCCTTAGGGAATTACATGATGCTTATCATTTATTATCTCTTTGGCTGACAGAAGTTGGTAGTGGAAATGCTGATAACATTAATTCCTGTGTCTGTCAGGAACCTGGTGAAGTGTTGTGTTGGATGGGCCTTTACAAGTCCAAAGGCCTCTGGGGGAGGGAAACAGTACTATATTCAGTGCTCTGGCAGCTGATTTTTTTTTTCCCTTTCCTATCTGTGGAGAAATATAGCAGATTTGAATGATGTACTTTTAACCCTGACATTCCCTGAGGAATGTCCCTCTTCCTACCATAAACTTTTTCTTGAGAAGTCTTTGCCATGTTGGTCTGCAATATTAAGGGTTCTGCAGCTATGTATGAAAAAGGGATCAGGCATCCAAATTATGGGGCTTTTTGATGCTTAAGTAGGAATAAGACAATCCTTGCCTTCTCCTCCTCTCAAGTACTGAACCCAAAATATTCTAGGCCTGTTGATTTTCTCTGCATTTTGACTTTCTCAGACTTGAACTCATTTTTTTATAGGAAGTTTACCTTTATTTTATAACTCTTCATGTCAGGGTCTGCCTTAAACTGAAGAGCTTCCCTGTGGTTCTTCTGGGAGTTCAACTATATCCTATTCAAAATATCTTATTTCCACAAAAGCTCAGTCTCATATTATAGCTGTTGTGTCTGGACAGATTTGGGTTTATATGTCAAAAATGGCTGGAAAAATAGTTTGTAATACTATTCTTTGTTTGCTTCACGCAGGAGGTGTACTTCTTGTCAGCTGAAGAGGGAGTTAAACATCAGTCTTTATCATTTACTTGTTTAAGGAAATGAATTAATACATAGAGGCCAGGGACAGTTGTTCATTCTTTATTTGAACCTTCTGCATGTTGCTGTGAATGTGGGTGTGGGGCAAGATAAATGTCACCTGATTTTTGGTTAGCCCTTCAAAATGCAGCAAGGCCCAGGGAGTAGGGGAGCAATACCATCTTAAGAACATGGTCTGAAGCTCTGGCTTCCCTTTTTTATGGTCACTTGTTCTTGAGGCTAAATAACTGGTCTCCTGCTTGTTCATTACTTTCTTGATAATGATATTTCTTTCTACAGAGGGCTGCTAAGTCTCTCTTTTCATCCAGTAGAGTGCTGTCAGAACATTTTCCTAATCAGTGGAAGGATTGGAAAAAATCTGTGAAACAGTCACAAGAGTTTTCGTCGGAGAATAGGGCTTGCTCTGGCTGCTAGATGTGCAATACTTTCTAATGGGACAAGAAATG
The DNA here is from genome assembly GCA_013399915.1 of Illadopsis cleaveri. Lineage (NCBI taxonomy): Eukaryota > Metazoa > Chordata > Aves > Passeriformes > Timaliidae > Illadopsis > Illadopsis cleaveri. The sequence goes on along the minus strand of VXBB01011140.1, from coordinate 166,412 downwards.
CATTGAAGTGTCTAGACTTTTGGAAGTAAGAAGTAAGTTGGTAAGTAATGAGCAGTATGAGAGAGATACATTTTTATAAACAATTTTTTATGAGTAAACATGATTTTCTTCATTGAAATGAAGAGGAAGTGTGAGCCAATACTATGTTAAATAGGATAAATGTTAGCTGGATGCAAATGCAAACACAAGGGATTTTTTTAATACTTCACTGAAACACTGGATTAATGTTTAATTCTGATGACTAAATCCATTAATAGATATATTTCTTACTAAGTTAGATAAATGAGTTTTTCAGGCAATTTTGTTATTCCCTCAGGGCATGGGTTCCACTTGCCTGAATATTTCTCTAATTAGATGATGACACAGTATCCAACAGCTCTTTTTAAGATATGGGACCTCTGCCACTAGACAATAAGTTTAGTTCAGCTTCTTTGTTTTTAATTAATGGAAAGGAGATCTTTTGTTTGAAGAAATCAGAGGATATTCTGGGAATATGAAGTATTTATATCATCCCAGGTAGAGTAGAACAGATAGACTGAATTTAGAAAATATGGAAGAGCTTTGCTGCAAAAGGCGGTTCCTATGAGTTCTTCTATGTTCCTCATTTTTGTGGCTCTTGAAGTAATTAAATTCTTATTTCACCAAATTAAGAATGATGCTACTCTCTAACTGGCTTTCAAATAAAAGTTATTGTTTGAAGTCTATTACAAAAATCAAGGGGCACTGAGGAAGTTGAACTTTTTGAAAACAGTTTGGTAGGTGCAGTCAACTGAAACCTATAGAAAGGTTGAGTAGATGGTGCAGGCTGTTCTTCATATTCTGTGTGATAACTCATGACTGGAATGTGAGCTACTATTGTGTGGCTGACCTGGGAGGAAACAATCTGGCTTTAGATAATGGATCTGCATGGGGAAAAAAAAAAAGTTCTTTTAAAATCAACTACAAAACTGAGGCTACAATGACAGGATGCATTTTCCAACAACTGTTTACATAAAATGTTTTTGCCTGACATAAGGCATTGCTCTGTTTCTTCCACCTGTTTGTGTGACAGCTGTCACTACTCTCATTGCTCTGGTTCATGAGTGCAGCAGAATGTGAGTCCCTGGGTGGGAATTACCTTGGTTTTCTTCCTACCTGCTGGATGTAGAATCATTCTCAGCACATGTCAACACAAAAGAATAACTTATCTAGCTTTATCTAGAGAATAATATAGGGCAACCACATTTTAAAGTAAAGACCATAAATCTTGAATTATGGAATGATAAGGAGCCAATGAAGGTCATCTATCTTGAATTAGGGGCTGAACCAGCTTCAGGGTTAGGTCAGGGTACTTATGGCCTTGTCCTGCTGAATTTTAAGTAGCTCCAAGAATGTAGATCCCCAGACCTCTCAGGGCAATCTGTTCCAGTGCTTATCCGTGCTCACTGTGAATGTATATTCCCTTTTATATCTAGCACTAATTTGCAATGTCTCAGCTAGTGACTATTGTCCTCCTTTCACTGTGCTCATCTGAGAAAATGGTGGCATTTTCTTTATAACCACCCATGAGGTAGAAGACACTATATTTATTCCTGAGATCTTGATCTGAGTAGAATAACAGGTAATATTGAGAAGGCATGAAGAATATAGATTTTAAGCAAAAGAGATGGAAACAAGAGTCTGGTGATTGGCTGTTGGGATTTGGGATACATAGGCTCAAGCTCTCGCTCAGCTTCAGTCAAAGTGTAGAGCTTTTTGCCTCTGGCAAAAAGACAATGTTAGAACTTTAGTTTGTCAGGGGCTATGACAGGACTTCAGCATCATGTGAGTTTACAAAATCTCCAGTGCCAGTATAGGACACAAACTAACTTTAAGGACTTTGGTGACAAATGGCTTTTTATCTGTTTTCCTGGGCAGTGGTAGTGTGATATTAAGTAGCTATTAGTTTTCATAAAATATGTGACTTGACAGGAATGTTATGGGTTTTGACCTAGTCTTAGGGGAAATTGGTAAGCCACAAAGTTTAAAAGCAGTTAAGTAGTCTTGAAATTTTGAGAATAGGCTCTACATTTTTTTTCCTCTTGAGTCAACTGCATGTATTTCTGTTTAATTCCATTTTCCCTAAATGAAACAAGCCCTTTTACAGTCTCATTTTGAAAGAATAGAAACAGTGAGTTCAGCAAATGAGGTGTATAAATGTGTGAATAGGACACAAAATGTCAACACAGATTTGGCTTTTTTTGCATTTGCAGTTGTTGCTGCCAAGACAGTAAGTGACATTCAGCATTGGCATCAGTATTATAACATGGCATTCCCCTATGGCAGTATCCCAGTGAGGCAGGCAGGGTTTCAGAGTGAGAAGAGCAGAAGCAAACATCTCTTTTTTTCTCTATTCTTCTTAATGAGCGGCTTTGTGATGTTTTCCTTTGTGTGAAGAAAATACTTTGAAATAGCAAAATCTAAGGCAAGTAAATTAACTGCTAGTGAAAGACTTTCTTCTAGGACAAGAGTTTTCAGCAGAGGGGAACACAGAGGATGCCTCAGTGGCTACAGTGCTGGTCTTGGAGAATGGAGCTCATTCAACATCTTTCTTTGAGAGAGATTTGTTATTAAATGGTTCTTTCCTCACTACCTGTGAGAAGGTGCTGATTGAAGGGTGCTGAAAACAGAAAGCTGGAAGGCTGAGAAGGGCACAGATTGTTAGTTGTTGAGAGCTATGTTGAGGCTTGTGTGATAGAAATTCTGACTTCTCGTCCCAGCATTCTGGTGGAGTAGTGCAACAGGATTGTCCAGGTTCAATGGGCAATGATCATCCACTAGCCTTTGTGCAAGGGAATGGTACCACCTATCACTCTCTGGATACTGAAGTAACTTGAAATCAGGCTAAAGAAGGAGTGATCATATCATTTTGGCAATTTCAAGGTGTACAGCTTAAGCGGTGATCTGGATCATGGCATCTTAGCGGTCTTTCAGAATCACTAGTAGGTGCTAAAGTGAAATGCTTCCCCTGAGCAGTGCTAAATTCCACCAAACCTATTAATGCAGAATTGTGTTCAGTCTTGTACAAGACCAATTTAGACCTTACCTTGAACTTTTCTTCAAAACATTAAAGCAAAAATTGATGTTGTTTTCTGAAAGTTGATCTTGTGGTTAAAAAGAAAACAGATATAAGGGATGGGAGGGCTGGCTTTTATGAGTGTGTGTGGGAGAATTTGTTTTTATTGTGTCTTAGTTGCAAGAACTGCAGGAAACTGCTTTTTTTATTGGACCTGGCATGCCACCAGCTTTATTGTTTGGAATATCTGTGATTCCATCTGAGATACCTATTGAGAGTACATGTGCTCTTTATTTTCCAGCAAGCAAGGAAATGGAAGCCATGCTTACATATAAGCCATGCTGATGAATTGTTTGGAGAACATTGGAAGAATATGAAATTTACTCTAAAGAACAGCTAGGTAGTGCACTGTCTTTGACCTTGGGGTCTCCCAAGTGTTGGTTGCATCTGTCATGTTGAGTAAGCCAGAGGGTTATTTTCCCATCCTTGACCTGGTGTACAGAGTGGGGTATGCTGTCATATGCTGGATAACCCAGCCCCTGCTCATGAGTTCGTGCATAATTTGACTGACTTGCTTAGTGTTAACCTCTTTTTTCCCCACCCCCCAGCACACAATAAAGATATTCAACTGATTAGGAAAGTGTACTGTTTTGTATCTCAACAGTATGTTTGATTACTTTTTTAAAAGCTCTTGTAGCTGGTCTCAATAAATTACAGAGGGTTTGCTTATTTGAATGTAAAACTATCAGATTTTGTGCCTAAGTTTATGCTTATCTACTTTTATGTATTTTCAGTCCTCATAGGTGCAAAAGTTGAGACTTTAGTGCACCTTGAGCTTGGATTTCAATAAGTTTTATGTATTGATTTACAGCAATGAAGGTCTTTTATTTTTGTCAGCTAGTCTTTTCTTAAGATTTTTCTTGAAAAACTTAGATATTTTCTTCAGTGATATACTGTCATAAAAGAAAAAGAAGAACATAACTGGAATTAAGTGAGTTCAGGAGAACTTCTTGGTTGCCATATTTGTTTTTTTCTGATCGCTCAGAGAGCAAAGGTCTGACAACAGATCTTTGATTAAGTTCTACACTTGATAGATGTTTTCAATACATCTATTTCTGTTTCAAACCCAGAAAACTTGCAAATCTTTTTCTTCACCCTAGTATGCAGTCGTGCCTCTTGGTGTCTTGATGTGCACTTGCTTCAGGGGAGAGCTTAGTTATTTATTTGTAGGTGATTTCATCCATTAATTCTGACTTGTAGGAATTTGGTTTTGAAAATTTTTTTTTCAGCATCATGTTCATGGTCTTCCATTGCAGTGTTTCCTCTGGCAAGTCGAGTTTTCAAATGTCATTTGGTTTTTTTTCTTGCCCAGGTATCTAAATATACTCACAAGCTTTTAAATAGTGAATTGAAAAAAAAAAAATAAAAATCAAGTGCTCTGACACATAACCTCAGATTTATTCAAAGTGCATCTGGGAGACTTTTAAAGTGTTAAAATGCTGCATATGTGATACTTCTATGGGGCAAGAAAGTAACTGTATCTAATTTAGTTTAAAGCACTGAGAAGGCTTGAATGTAGTCATGTTCTAGGTGGATAAGATTAAATTAGGTCTTTCCAGCTGAACTCATACAGTAAATACACTCCTTGTTTTACTGACTTGCAGAGCCACCTGTATCTATTAAGATACCAAGGCCCTCCTGAAGTCAGAGAGAATGCTGCTGCTGGGTGGAACTGTGTCTCCTTGGTTTGCTCTGTCTCTCTCTGCAGCTGGAACAAAATGAAATAAATATGATAAATACCAATTAGTTATGGCTTTTTGATGCAGATGAGACTTGGAAGACACCTGGCTCATCTTTTGCTGAAATGTTTGGGAATGAGCCTGGTGCTATATTTGGAGCAGAACTGTAACTGGACAGATTATTTTCTGACTTACTCTAAGCCATTTAAACAGCAAGGCTCTCATCCCACTGAGTGAATGTGGAGTGAATCTGGCTGCTGCTGAAGAAAGTCTGTGGATTCACTGTGCAAGAAAAGTGCCATTAATGCTTAATGCCATTAAGCAATTGCTATACTGGTGACTGTTTCAGCAGTTGGAATTTAATGAAAGAGGAGTCTGCACATATGCACATATGATTTGTGTGTATAATTTGATACAGAGACGTGGATTTAAGTTTGCCTGCAGCTGACTGAAGATCCTTTGGATGAAAGATGATCTGCTAATGTGCTGCTAAGTTTATTAATATCCAGCAGAGCAGCTATTATCCATTTTATCAACAGATTACAGTGCTTGGCTTATGGCTCCTTTTTTGCCTTCTCATGACTTGTCAAATTGCTTCCAGCTGAGTATCAAGGTTTCAAATCTATAGTACCTGCAGAAGGCACTGCAAGTATATAAAATTAATCTTTCATGGTGCAGCTAATTTTCTTTGACTGCATAACACCAGTGCCTTCTTGGTGGGAGGCATTAATGTCTATCTGCATTTGTTTTTTAAGGAACTCCTAGACTTGTACTGAAAACTTGATTGAGCATCACTTCCTCTATTCGAACTTGCTGTAAGTTCTGTAAGTGCTGTACTTGTCACCCAGCAATCCAAACACAATAGCGCATGCAGATGAAAACCAAGCATGGAGTTTTGCTCTGGAGTTTTCCTGCTGAAGAATTTTTTTCTTGATGCAGCTCCTGAATTCTGAGTAATTGAATAGAAATGATTGAGCATAGATAATTTTCCTATGTATTAATGATTTTTCAAATCTTGTTTAAAAGCTTATTGAAAGCTTATCTGTGGAAGAGACTTTTGCTTTCTTAATAGCTTCTGAAACATTCAGATGTCTAGTAATTAATTCAATGATCTGCATTAGTCTAAGGTCACTGGTATTTCAAATATGCTATTTGAAATTGGACAACTTTTAGCAGAAAGGAGCTTTGTATGTTGCTTATACTCTGCTTCTGTTCCTTGGGCAAAGGTATCTAAATTATTTAAGGAGTGAAGAGGAAAGGATATTGCTCAGCATGGCTAATTACTACCATATGTCCCATGCTTGCTTTGCTACCATTAATCTTCCTAAATCTTGGGAGATTTTTTTGTTGCTTGATGTGTCTCAGGATTAGCTGGGAGAGGACAGCCACTTGTGGAGTAGTGGCCAAACTGCACCTACTGTGAGATCCTTTCCAAGCAGATTTACTGTTGTCAGAAAAGCTGTTATCAGGAAAGTTGCTTCCCATCTGCTCTTCCTTACTGCAGAAGAGTTTGTGCATCCATTGCCACATCATAGCTTCTTTCCCTTCTCTGACATGACAGGAAAAGGTGTCTGTATGGAAATAATATTGCTCCAAAACATAATGCACAATCAAAATTGCTGCAATAGACTGCTGCAGTTCTGTACTGGGCCCTGGCATGAAATGTCCTGGGGACACTCCAAGAGCAGACTGAGCACTGTACCCAATGGCAACACTTTGTACTGTCATCCATGATGGATGCTGGTTAGTAGGTCATCTCCTTCCTAGAGCTGTATTTGGTTTTGGCACTACTTTACTGCAAATAGAGCTGTAGAGTGGTTTTACAAAGGCTTAACACTTGACTAGTGGTGCACAAGCAATAGAAATGTCCCAGAATTTATTTTACTTTATTTTTTAGTTTCTATGAGCTGACAGATTCAGGGTATTTTAAGCTGCTGAGGTACCCAGACAGGACAGTTACTGCCTGCAGACAGAGTACTTCAACCTCAAAGGAAAAGCACTGTGCTAAATAAGCTTCTAAACCTTTAATATGAATTTTTGAGAGTCTTAAAATTACTGTTAACTGCTGTTCTAGTCTGGTTTTGTAGGCTGGATATGGATCACTTGTATTACAACATTTGTGGATCGTAACTCAAATGAGTTACTACTTTATTCTTCTGGATTTAAAACAGGCTAAGATGGCAAAGAGCTAACAGGCTTAAGGATTGGAAGAGGAGGAGGATATAAAACTCCATGTTAGAAGTGGCAAAGCTTCCACTTCATGAGAGTAATTCTATTTCTGCTGTAAAATCACTTAAGAGACCACAGGGGATTTTTTCTTTGGAGATTTTTGAGCTCAAGGCTTTTCACTGGTTATCACTGAAAACATGTATCAACTATGGTTGTTTGAAATTTCTGTACAATCTGAGAATTGAAGAAACTGTTGCTATAATATTCCCAGTGGAAAGTGCTTTTCTGCTAGTGTGTTTACAGAGCTGAAAAAAATGGTAGACATACATACATGGACAGCCATGAATGTGATAGGAACAATGTTAAATTAGATTGCTGACTTTGAGAACTTCTGTATAGAAGTAGTGTTTTTATAATTGTATTGTCCACTTGTTTAGAAACTCTAGCTGGTTTCTAGGATCTCTGTGAGTGGTAGGTGCTAGAAAACATGGAATCTTCCCTGGAGGGTTCACAAAAATTGGACTGTTCCATCTCTATGGGAAAATACACACATATAAATGCATACATATGCATTCAAAGAAAATTAGAGATCTAGTAGAATTCCACAGTCCCACCCCTACCCCCCAACTAGTTTAGCCTTAAGTTAATTTCTGTTGATTTACTTTAGTAGGGAGAGGTAAAAGACCCAAGGAGGGAAGTTTCAAACTTATGTACTCCCTCAAAAAACTATAAAGTTAAGGGTTTTATTTTGTGAACAGGCGTCTTTATTGTCAAGTAGACCCTACAGTACAGGAAATATCTAAAGTAAACTATCCTGATGCTTTTAGTGCTTTCATATGCTCTACAATATATCTGTGCAGCCCTTTCCATTTGGAACCTTGCCTTGTTTTGATGGACTGGCAAGTGAAAGAGGCAGCTGTTAATCTTTATTTTCATCCTTCATAGAACCATAGAATGGTTTGGGTTGGAAAGGACCTTAAAGATAATCTAGTTCCAATCCCCCTGCCATGGGTAGCGACACCTTCCAATAGACAAGAATGCTCTCTGGGAATAGGAACACATACAGGATGGATGTTGAGTTCTAATGAAACCATAATGGCAGAGACACTGCTAAAAGGCTCATTATGCTGTAATAATCTGAACATCTATGTAAAATAATAAGTGACTGCCAAAGTTTGTGTTACTTCCGTCTAGCTAGATCTACTATTTTTTTCTTCTCTATAAGTTTTCTCATTTCTTGATTTTTTTATTTTATTTATTTATTTATTTTTTTTTTTTTAATGAAGAGGAAGACTAAGTATCTTCTTCCTGAGACCAGTGGAGG
>VXBB01011140.1:71061-157978 GCA_013399915.1 Illadopsis cleaveri | reverse complement strand
CTTCTCTATAAGTTTTCTCATTTCTTGATTTTTTTTTTTTATTTATTTATTTATTTTTTTTTTTTTAATGAAGAGGAAGACTAAGTATCTTCTTCCTGAGACCAGTGGAGGTTAGGTGAGAGCGTGTCTCTTGTACTCTGAGATGCACTTTACAAAATTATGTTTTCTTCTTTTAAGACTTTAGGGTAAAATACATTCCTCCTGTTCCTAATTTCCTGATGTGCACAGAGTTGCATTTGAAACTAATTAAAAGAGTTTGAAGGTGTTATCTTGTGTAGCAATATTGAGTCAAGGTGTGTGGAGATAAAATTTCTTTCTGCCTGCTCAAGCCTAGCAAGCAAAGCCTGTGAATTTCTAGTGAAATCTTTCCTACTCTGTGGCATAAACTGTGTTGTGAAAATGCTATTTTTTTAACTGTGTAATGAAATACTTCTGCATCACAAGAATTGTCACCAATATTTTTCTATCTTTTCTGCTGTTCNTGCAGAGCCAAGAGCCCACACTGTGATCCTGTTGAGGTGTGTTGGAGCTGACCAGGCTGCCCAGCCGAACGCGGGCTGACCAGCGAGACACGCGCGCTGCAACATTCCCCCTTTCATTCCATTTATCTTTTATTCTTGAATAATCTTTGCTAACTTACTTACTGCAAGGTTTTTGCTGGGTGGTATTGAAAAGCCTTACTGCAATGTCAATAATTAATCTTTTTACAGTATTCAAGATGTAATAGTGATAGAAGATGTATAAAAGCTCTTTAAAATTTGTAATTTTTTGTTTTTAAGATCCTACACAATTCATTGAAAAGCAACCACATGAACTAATTTTAATGCTATTTTGCATTACTGTATTCTCCTGCCTTCCAAATTGGATTGTCTGAAAATATCAGAGAGAAAATTTCCACTTTCTGTAATCCTCAACTTTTGATTGACCCTCTGATTTTGTTACTTTCCAGTTAGCTGTGATATACTCTAGGCAGGCTTACTTTGAAGGGAGGAAGAGTGCTGGCAACATAAAAGGCTGAAGAGGCTGGGAGGTAGTTGAAGACCACAGGCAAAAAACCCCTGAAGAACTGGATAACACAATGGTGAAGAGGCAAGCATGAAAACAGAAGAGACTCATACCTCAACCTTTAAGATAATGGTTCCCAAATCTGTAAAGTTGAAGAGCTGTGTGTCACTCTGCTCTGAAGGTTTGCTGCTCCTTACAGCAAGGGGAACATTTTCATGACAGTAAGAGGTGCAGGGCTATGACTTCGCCAGAGCAGCCTGTTTGATTTTAGTAGGGATACTTTTGGAAAGTATGGAAAAGGTGGCAGTGGGTAAAAGCTGTAAAGCCAAACAGGGAGCTGCACTCTAGGGACACCTAGTCAACTAGTGGATGTGTAGTTTGTCATGTATTGTTTTGAGAATCCGTAAGACAGTGTTACTTTTTGTAGGGGATCAAATTACTGGGCTGCACAGATAGGAGGGACAAGGGCATGTATTCAGTCATTGAATATTTCAAGCTAGAGAAGCATCAGAAATAATCTCTAATAGTAAAAATGGAGAAGTAGGTAGTGCCTCCTTTCCTGCCTCCCTGGAGCCTTTTATATTCATAAGGCAACATCTTTGTGGCACTGATTCCTGTCTCGTTACAGATCAGCAGGGTGTTCTTCAGGCATGATGGTAGGGTACAGGCTTTACCTATGGTTATCTTCTGCAATTATCTGCCTTTTAAAACTGTTCAGAACAAGAGACCATCACTTTACCTTCACCTAGCAAATGGACAGGGAATGTTTGCAAGCTGCTAAATTTGAATAAAAGTCTTTTGGAGTGAGTAGTTAGCATGGCTGGCAACAGAAGGCCACTGCAGGGCTTGGGCTTTTTGTATTCTCTGGCGTATATCTGCAAACTACAAGAAAAACAGCGATAAAAGGGAGGAGATGATTCCCCTAGAACATAATAGAACAGCAAAGTGTTCTAATATGGCTGGCAGGTTTGCTTATCTAGTGCTATTTTAAGCTAATGAAAGCAGTATTTCATCCTTGGATCAAGGTTTATACATATTCTTACAGTTGTGAGGGTTGTCAAAGTAATTGATGTACTGCCAAAACTGCAACGAGGATACAAATAGATTTTTGTGTGGGTTGGAGTAGATCTCATGGTAATTTAGTGGCAATTGGTGTGTGTAGGAAGACTATTTAGTCCCTTGTTCTGAGGTAAAAACAGTCCATTTGTAATGTAGATCTTGAGGAATATGGATCTTGCCTTCCTGAAGAAGGCCAGTAATGTATCTAACTTTGTCTTTTGCTTGGATCAGTGGCCAAAGCAACAGAGGAAGATGCAACCCTTTTAAAATTTGAGCTCTTATGGATAGCCTGGACTAACTTCTCTTTGCATCTGCATATGAGTGTTACGTTTTCTCCCTTTAACATGAGCAAAGTTCTGGTCCCTGTGGTCAGCAGCTGGTATGGATGGCTTGTGGGAGAGGGAGGAAAGTATTCACAAAGCTTTCTCTAGGTACCTAGCAAGGAAGCAATGCAGCACACGACCTTCAGGATCCAGCATTTCCTGTGTGCCAGCAAAAAGTTGTATGATCTTTCTGAGCCGTGTGACTCTGTTCCCCTCCCTGAACATCCTTGTGCTACAGTGCAACTGTTCAATGTCTTGTCTTGTGGTGTGTTCTGACCCAGAGTATTCCAGATCAAGGCCAGAGCATATGGTACCTCTTCTCTGTGCTTCTCATCATAAGAAAAACGAGGCTCAAAGGTGAGGGAGAATTGAACCCTCCCCCTCAGTCTGTTCTGTTACAGAGCTGTGCAGTTACAATGTGGATCGCTACTGTAAGTTCAAAAGCATTTCTAGGTCCCTCATTTTAGATACAGGAAAGTATCTTTGTGGACTTGACAGAGCCATTTTGTGTTAATTTATTCTGCCTGAGGGTGCTTCTAGTTAGGAGTTGGAGAAGACTACCAAAGGTGTTGAATGTGACCATGTATTGCACTGAATCAACAGATCCTTATATTTCTTCCTAGTATCAAAAAATGTGATGGTTCTGTTGATGTTATCCAGTTGAACCATGTCTTGCTCTCTTGGAATCAGAAGCCAAGCTCTTAGATACATGCAAGATGTATGATTGCTTTCTAATAACGTGTCTTAAATTCTATAAGAGTTTCTTTGTTTTGAGAAGCTTCACTTTATATTTCTGAAGCTGCCCCTTTTGAACTAATGTCCCTTCCAAGCAGAAGTGATGAGATCTTGTGATGTGTCAGAGAGAAGCAGGCAGAAAACTGGTCTAGTGTTTTGGTTTCTTTCTTTCCAATAAAGAATGACAGGGACACTACAGACAAGAGTGTGGGAAGACTTTGAGCCCAGTAAAATATAGGCGAGGACAGATATGGGTGTAAATGACCTGATAAAGATGAAAGAAGAAATGTACTGTGTTCAGTGGCTTTTCCTGAAGATGAACTGCATGTTTTTTGCTTTTCTTGTTGCTATACACTTCAAGACAGATCGAGTTGAAACTTTTTTTTTTTTTTTTTTTTTTTTTTTTTTTTTTTTTTTTTTTTTTTTAATCAGCAAGGTAGAGGGAAATATATAGCGTTTTGATTTGGGAAAGCCTGCCAGTGATCTCTTTCTGCTATGAACCTCCAGTTATTAGTCACTGGTGTTACTGTTACCATGTATGTGTACAGGTTGATGTTTATCAGCTCAATGGTATAGCAAGGACTTATTTGCTTACTTTTATTTTGTCTGATTTGGTATGCATAAGAGTTACAAGCTTTAAATGCATGAAAAAGCAAAGTAAGAGTGGTAATATTTTCCAGTAACTATGCACTATTCTTTTTATTGTTTTCCTTTTTTTTCTTTGTTTGTTCGTTGCGGGTGAGGGCAGGGGCTAGGATTAGGAAGCACTACTATTTTAATGGTTGAACTAAGTGATTTCCATTTCCTTTCATTTAGGTACCCTTTTTCAGTAGAGGTGAGAGCACGCTAACAGATGATTTAAGCCTGAAAATGGATTTCCTTTTCTTATTGCTTTTTATGATCTTCACAGAAACTGTCTGTGATCTTTCAAAGGTTGTTTTACGACTGAGAACCGCTGAAGTATCAAAATTGGTGTCGGGGGAAATCGAGTGACAACAGTTATGGCATTCGGCCAGTAGATGGCGTAGTTAGAAAAACTATCCTGCGGAGACCTCGGCTTGGAAAAATAGAATTTGGGGTTTGTGACTTCCCGCAAAGTCTTTGGCTCCCGACACAAATTACCTGCTTGGGTTGATTTAATATTTTTTTCTGCGGAAGTGGATGTTGAAGCCTGGTAATCTCAGCCGTAGAATTTAGAGCCAACTATGACTGCTACAATGCTCAAAACGATGAGTTTGGGAGTAAATATGCAGCTATTCTGCTCAATGGTTGAACATGCTGTTAGATTAAATCTTGTCTACCCTATAGAGTGCAGACTAGTACTATGACAAATCTAGTCCTTCATGCTTGACCAAAATATTTTGGAGCTTTTTAAGGTCACCTGCAGCTGGACCTTTTGACACGTCAGTGTGCTCCAGCTTGGTTGTCTTTTAAACCAGAGGTTGTCATACTTTGAGTACTAAGAGTCTCTGGTTAATTTGAATATCGTCTGAGAAATGCTATTTTCCTTGGAGTTCTGTGAATAATTGCTCTGAAAACATTCTTCAGCATGGCTAAATTGATAAGTTGCAGATTTTTAATGCAGCTTTTAGATGCTGTGCTTGGAAATATTTGCTGTGAAGGATCAGCTACTGTAATATGTTCCAAAAATATTAGGGGGCAAGTTGTTGGAAGGATTTGGTTTGAAGTTTTAAGCTGACATTCACAAAGGCAGACTGTATACCTCAGAGTTGGAATAAAACTGAAAGTATAGTTCTCTGCTATGGATTGACTATTTATTCAAATGGTTATGCACTCAAATGGTTTTGTGATTGCACTATGAAAAATTCCACAGTATTTAAGAAATTCAAGGAAATATTTTATGATGACTTGCATCGGTCCTTTAGCCTGTGAAGCGTGCTATTGGCCATGAGACAATCACAGGAAAACCATTTCTCGGTTCTTGAGCACAATCTAAAAATTATAAAGATGGGATCAATAGCTGTCCAAGTACTGTGATTTTGTTTGTTTGAATAACTTTTTGGGTAATGTTGACTACATGCTTTGGAAGAGGTGTTGACAAGGCAAGAGAAGACTGGGAGTAGAAGGGAATGGTAGAGTGTAAAGTGAGAAATTTTTGTAAGTTTGGCTAAAAGAATGTGTTCAGCTGTCCTGATGGTTGATTATTTTTCTCAACACTAAGGCCAATATTTTCAAAAGCAATTATAACAGTGGCATACATCAATTTTATGCATCAGGGCACCTGTGTTACATCCTTTGCTCTCTATAAATGTTCAATTACTGCTTTGCCTATAGTAAAAAAGATCTATTCTTTCAAGATAATGCTAATTGAACATCTGAAAATTAAGCCACTCAGTATCATTGGTAGAATCTGGTGAATTAGGCCAAGCTTGAGGAATAGGCTGATATGGATCATTTTGGCACAAAGTGGATAGGAATAGAGTGCTTATAAAACTACTGTGGTGGTTTTTTTTGTGTGTGTGTGTGTTTTTGTTTGTTTGTTTATTTGTTTGCTTTGTTTTTTAGAAAATTTAACTGCTTTAGGAGACTCAACCCACTTTTTGACCCAGTCACACTGCCAGAGACATGTTCAAACCAGAAAGCTTTTCATGCTTCCTCTGCATGGAGTTGTCTCACACAGATCTCCAGTTAATGAATGCTTTGTTGTGGGAAATAGTAAAGGTAAGAAGACTTTTAGAAGCTGTGAAATCAGGCCTCAGAAGCAGAAAGAGCAGGGAACTTAGAGCTAGCTACAGCTGCAAAGCCTGAATGAAGAAAAGATACAATAGTACAGCAAGCAAGGACATGAAACAATAGTTTGAGTTTTTAGGCTTGGCTAAAACCTTAAGACTGCAGAAAAATATGCTTAGCAAGACAGTAGAAGGTTTTAAACTTAATGTGGAGTATTGTTAATAGAAACAATACAAGTAAGCATTGTTTGAAGCAGTTGTTTGTGTGCTTTTAGTAATTGACTTGAACAATTGTTTGTAAGCTTTAGCAACTTGCTATGGGCTGGAAAACTTTTAAAATGCCCTGTAACAAAGAGATCTTTGGCTGCTGCTGGCAACATGTGAACCGTTGCCATCTTTTAATTGTCTCATCCTGTAATGAGGCTGATGTCACAAAAAACCTCAAGGAATGCATCCCAGTTAGAAAGAGTAGAGAACTTAGTTGTAGTTGTAAAGCTTGAAAGAAGAAAAGATATAATAGTATAGTAAATCAGGACATGAAATAATAGTTTGAGTTTTTAGGTTTGTCTAAGATAGACTTTAAGATTGTAGAAAAATATATTTAGTAAGATAGTAGAAGGCTTTAAGCCTAATAATATAATATTGTGTATTGTTAATAGAAAGTATGCAAGTAAGTATTGTTTGAAGTAGGTGTATGTATGTTTTTAGTGATTGAGTAGAATAATTGTTTGTAAGCTTTAGTAATATGTTATTGGTTGGAAAAAATTTAAAATGTCTTGTAACAAAGATTTTTGGTTCTTGTTGGTAAAATGTCAGCTGTTGTTATTCTTTAATTGTCTTGTAATGAGATTGGTGTTGTAAAAAATCTTAAGGAATGTATTTTAGTAGTTTTGTCCTGTTTGTGAAAAATGCCAACACACTGTGTTTAAAGTTCAAGCAGTGCACCAAATTCTGCTGCTGTTTTACATCCGTGAAATAATCTTGCTTCCAGGATTCCTGGTCCTCTGCTGCCAATAGAGAACACTGTATACACCTTAAGACTTTCCTAACTGTTGTTTGCAAGTTGCTAACTAGAAACTTGCACTTGTGTGCTGACACTGTGAATTGTGGTATGCGATACCCAAAATGACGGGGGAATTGCTTGTTTCCCCATGAAGTGTTGCTTCTTCTCTTCCTCTTACACTTTGTGTTTCACTATAAATGCCATTTGCTTGGTGTTGTGAGGCTGGGGCTCAATCACAGATGCTGTTTGTCAGTGGGTTATGAACTTGATGTTCTTGGAGAATTTAGGAACTTTTTTAACAAAGAGTGTTTTATTTCTTTTGTAAATGTTGCTTTGTCATTGTCCCAAAGATGGCGAGAGACTGTGTGTTTTTAATCTTCAGCCTTCTCAGCTCTTCACAAGAAGATGTGCTGTTAATATCACACAGCTCCTTTAATTAGGTAATTAGCACTGGAACAATGATGCGAAGAAATCAGGAATGGGAAAAATAATAGGCTTTCCAGGCCTTAACAGTCTATCTGTTACTACAGTAATCTTTTAGCCTCATTCCCTTATGAACTAATATCCTCAGTGGTACTGTCATGTCCATAACTTTATTCCCATCAATGAAGCTGCACAGCCTAATAGATCTGTCCCAGGTAAGCAGTTTTCACTCTGCAGAGCATAGATGCTTTGCCTACTCAATGGTCCGTATCAGCTATTAAGTACTGACAATGGTCTTCCCCGAACAGCCTTTTAGCAAACAGCTTATTTCAGTGAGCTTGCCTGGTTGCATCAGGAATGTTGAAGGGTGGGTTTTTTTTTTTTGGTTGCTGGCTGTAGTTCTTGATAATTTAGTATTCAGTATCAATTCAAACAATAGTTGTATCTTTACGTAAGTGCATAAAAATATGTCCTTACTTAACATGGCTTTTTAAGAAACTGGTGCACAAAATGCAAGCTGCCTTTAGCAGTTCATCCTTCTGGTAAC
The DNA here is from genome assembly GCA_013399915.1 of Illadopsis cleaveri. NCBI lineage: Eukaryota > Metazoa > Chordata > Aves > Passeriformes > Timaliidae > Illadopsis > Illadopsis cleaveri. Next base: position 150,193 of record VXBB01011140.1, on the reverse strand, counting down.
AGAACAATTTATTAATCATTCAGTACATTTTGCTGTTTTGATAGCTGAGGAAACCTTTGAAGATGCATTGTTTCAGAGTTCATTGGTTTGGCTTGGGTTTTGGTTTTTTAGTGTTTTAAAAATTATTTCCAAAGGAAGAAATCGTAAAATATAGGATTTTCCTTTATGCAATGTATTCTTTGACTTTCTCTAGTCTGCTGTTACTAAGATGATTAATTGCTCAGGCTGGAAGATAGGACTCTTTACAGAGTCCTCGTTATCTGATAGAAGCTAAATCCATTGGGGGTGGGAAGAGGAAAATATATTAGTTTTGGCTTACAAAATAGTTTGTGCATTTTAGAAGTAAAGTTTGAAGGAACCCCAGCATTTCTGAGAGAGGCAGGAGAGAAAAAGCATGGCAGCTCCATGAAGTAAACCACGTTTATTGTTTAGGATCTATTGGACTACTTGCCAATGGGAAGAGTTAATTCTGTATGTATACAGGAGACTTAATTATGCATTTATAGTAGTGCATTCATCTGCAAATTAAGCCTCTAGACTGCTTGCATGACACCTCGTGCAAAGTCATTCACTGTAACATGAAGCCGTGTCTTCAGAATCATCATCTCCAGTGAAAACCCTCTTGGTTTGTCTTGCTGGAGAAGTATACTCAATGTCACCTTTCTGGGGGGAAGGTTGGACTGTCGTCCTGTGGACCCAGTTGACTCCTCAGAGTCTCCTGAGAATGGGGTCACTCTGTGTGGATGTTTGCTACAAACCTCGGGAGAGATGCTGGATGGTGGCAGACCCTAAAGGAGGAGCTGGGAAGAGGCTGCTCAGGACCTAGAGCTGTGTGAGGATTTTCTCAAACAGTGCTTAACATGGATGAAGGACCCTGCTGATCCTGGTGACAGGTACAGATAGCCTTGGGAAGGTGACAGCAGAAAAGCCTGTTTTCACTTGCCGTGCTCTCTCCTGAGCTCAGATGCTACTTTGTCCAACAAGAGCTATTTGCTGAGGATTTCCTTTAGTCTGGGGTTGCATGGACAGCAAAATCTCTGTGAGAACCTAATGACCTCTATGGCAATAGTCATAGGTAAAGGATCCAGAGTGATTTCTGACCTGCTTTGTGGCCTAGAGACAAGAGTCTCTGTGGTAACCTCAGCAAAGGATGGCCTGTGTGGATCTCCTTCTTTCCCTCTCTGTGTTTCACTATGTGTGCCCTTCTGCAGTGAATGTTGAGCAGATGGGCTGGACTGGCATAGGCTGACTTTCAACAGCTGCTTCTTCTGTGACACAAAATGAGGAGAGATCCATTTTCTTTTAGCAGCTGTGAGAGTGCCCCTTTGGTGGTGCTGACAAAAGTTCATCTGCAGCTGCATTTATGTAGGAAAGTTTCCACTGGTTTGATTCTTCTCCAAAGTCAGTCCCACTTTCTGTTTTTGCTGCATGATATCTCTCTGCCACTGAGGAGAGCTACAGTGTCCTAATGTGCCTCTCTAAGCTCTTGTGTCAGTCCAAGCCTCTTGCTTTGTTGCATTTAGCAGTGTTAGAGCTGATCTAAATCCAAGTGGCTTGGCTGGCTGTAGAGTTTTTGACTGGGATGGGGAAAATGAGGGAAAATTTTGTAAGAAGGGAAAATCCATTTCCTTTTGTCTCTTTCTGTCTCTTTCCCTACCAGCTTTATGAAATAAGCTGTAGCTTTCAGATCTGTGTATTTTCAAATAATATTGCCTTCTATGATTGTTGCCTGGAAATGAAAAATAAACCCAAGAATTTCAAGTCCTTCTAGAGTAAGTAGATTTTTCTGGTTTTCCTTGAAAAAAGTTTTGTGCACAGACTTTGTTATTTTAGCAGAACATTTAGTTTTCTATACCTAATTTGCTACTCCTGCTTGTCTTCCTTATCATCATCCCAAGCTGCTCCTCCCACTCCAGATAAAATTTAAGAGGGGGCTGGAGTGCCAGAAGTATCAGACTGATCTCTTAGTCACCTCAGAAAGTTCTGTTTTTCAATGAGTAAGTTAGAGAATAAAGGAGCAGCACTAGAGGAGAAAAAAAATTGAGGCTGTTTTGGAATGGAAAATACCTGTCACCTCTGTCAGCTCTTCAGCCTCCAGAAATGCAAGCATTAATCCTGTCCCTGAATATCACCTGATGGTCTAACTCTGAAGCCCCCATTTCTTTTGGGGCTTTGCTGTCTTCTTCTCAGTGTCATTCATATTGTATAAATATATTCTGAATTTTGTAAATTGGTTACTTCCTGTAAGTGGGTTTAACTAGCCATTTGGTACATACTGCTCTAGACATAAATAATCCATCTTTAAGACAGGCTAGATGGTTTCTGGAAAATTTTCCAGCACTTTGTTTCTGTTGTGGCCATGAGAAAACACTGTCAGGTTTTTGTTTACACAATGTAGTTCATAGGTTTTTCTTTTGAAAAAAAAAAAGAAAGCTTGTTTTTGATATCAGTTTCTTCTGCCCAAAACTTACTGACTGCTGCTATCTTACCTTGTTCACATAAGATGAAAGACTTTTGCTACCTACTATAACTGACTGATGGATGATGTGCCGAAGAAAAGTAAAAATCCAGTGTGAAAGTTGGAGGTGAAAGTTATGTGAGGGTAATGTATATCTTCATGTAAAGAGATCTCAAATATATAGTTGTTCCAGGGGAGTTTTGGATGGGATGTTGGTCAGACATTGGAAGTGGTGGAATCACCACCCCTGGGAGTGTTTCAACAGTGTCTAGGTGTGGTACTTGGGGACATAGTTTAGTGCTGGACTTGGTAGTGCTGAGTTAACAGTTAGACTTGATGAACCTAAAGGTCTTTTCCAGCTGTCATGACTCTATGATTTTATGAATGTTTCACATGCTGTACTGGTGTGTTTACAGCAACTTCTGAATAAGAGGCCATGTTTTGCCCCCTGAAGTAAAGTAGGAGTTTTTATAACTGGGATATTTGTTATAGTTACAGAACAGATTTATCAGAATAACAGTTAAAGCTGGGGGTCAACAAGAAACAGGAATAACACAAATAACATACTGTTATTGAAGCATATTTAAATGCTGCAATAATAACCTGGAGAACAGAAAAGCTGAAATACTCCGTCAGCTTTTTTACTTAGGTTGAGCAATTAGATCAGAGAAGTCAATGGCACCCTGTGTATGAGAGAAAATCTAGGAGCATCACTGTCTGAAAAGCCCAGCAGGAAAGTGACATGATGGCACATTTCTTCCTGCCAGTGATGTCTCCTTGTCATCAGAATTGTCATCATTACTGCTCTTCTTTCAGCCTGCTGTACTTGGCTATTCATCAGATTTTGTCCTACTTACTTACAAAATGTATCCACCACAGCTTTAAGTGGTGGCTCAAAGAGTTGCTGCTTTTTTGTGTTGAGAGCAGTAATGTGATGACATAAACAGCAATGGATCCTTCTTGGGTGATAGAAGAACTGCAGTTAGCCCATAAGCAATTTTTAACTGGTTTTATTTTCAATATTTACCTAAATACCTTTTTCTTTAATATGTACAAAGCATATTAAACATATTATTTGGGTGTTTCATGCAAACTACCCAAATCAAAACTCGTTCTTGTATTTCTTATTTGCAGTTGGGCCAGAAAAATAAAACCTGTCTTATCCCTCTATAATATCAAAGTTTTAGAATGAATATAAAATACTGTGTTCCTATCTAGTTTTCTTTTCCCCTGTGGGTTTGGTTTTTTTGTGTCTTTGTTTTTTTGTTGTGTCTTCAGCACTGGAAAAAATATTTGAGCAGTGCTTTGCTCTGTCTAGGACTTCTTCTATTACAAAAGATAGTCACTTTTGCTGGTTGTTGGGGGTTTTTTGTTTTGTCTATTTGTTTGGGTTTTTTAGTCCTAAAGTACTAAGATTTTCTCTCTTTCCCTCTCAGTGGATAATTTTATTGTTAAAAAAAAATAATCTTGAGTGCCCTTTAGATATTTTTTAAGGACCTTTAAGTTGATTCTGGAAAAAAAGTTATTTCATGCTGGTGAAGATGCAAGTTTTGGGATCCTTTGCCTCTTGTCTAGAACTGTTTGTGGAAAAACACCCTTCTTATTTGCTAGATTGGAAGGATTCTGAATTTGTAGTGTGGCTGCACTTGGATTCATTGGCACTGTTGTAAAAATGAGTTAGGTGGTGCCTAGAGTGTATTTAGGGGTTTAACTGCATAATATTTTAAACTACAGTGAAGATAGGAAAATAGGAAAAGTTGGACTGCTAGGTTTATACTGAGTACAGAACATGTTAAGTTTTAATGAGTTATCTGGAGCATAAAAGGGAACAAGCACAGAATCAAAGAAGTAGGATTTTATCATTGTTGCAGAAAATAAGAGCAATATTATGTTATTTTATCCTAAAGAAGAATGGCAGGATGTTGTTTTAATATTATTGGAAGGTGAAACAATGGAGTCCATGTTAGAAGATGTAGTAATGTTTGAGTTTTTGTAGTAAACGCTGATCTCAAAAATACTTCTTGTTATGGAATTCCTCAGGGAAGGAGGACATGATGTATATCTAGGTCTTGAACTACCCGAGCTGAGGCCTTGCTGAGGCTTGACCTGAGGCCTTGAAGCCTGTGACGCAGTTAAAATTACTTGGTAAAGTTGTGGCACAGTTAGAATTAGATATTAAGGTGTCAGGGAAAAAAAATGGGGTTTTGAAGGTCACCGAATAGAGTTAATAATAGGCACGTGTTAGCCACCTTAAGAATAAGTTAAATAATGTATGTTTGCATTCTTCTCTGTGCTATGTGCCATTGAAAAAACTACTGACTCTTTAAACTATATAGAAATGCATATAAGCCGCATTTCAGACGAAATAAAGGAAGAACGTAGTGGTAACCACACTGGTCGGACCTGCGTTGCTTCTGTCCAACCCTCTCTTTATTTCTGGGGCATTTTTACCCTGCTTCAACTTCTGTTGGGAAAGATGAGCGTGCATGAGCAAATGTGATGAAAGATATGTGATCTTATACTTGCAAAATAAAATCATGATGAAATCCTTGGCCTTGGCCATTTTATGCTTACAGCATGTCATTAAGCATAGCTTTATGACTTTTTATTTAACATTTTTTAAATCTTCTTTGTTGTTGTGCAAGGCGTGTAGCAATTTATAATTAGCTAGTAGTCATTATTATTTGGAAAAGGTGGGGGAGAAGAGAAGCTGTGGACTCAGAATTGATAAAACTTTTCTAACCAGCAATGCAGTTACAATGACTATTTTGCAGCAATGGTTCCTTCATAGATTACTCTTCTCTGCCTCATATCAACAGGTGAAGAGAAAGGACATAGTCAAGATACAACTTCAAGAATAAAAGAGTAGAGACATCTTGTCTATTTTACTGTGATATCTCTTTAAGTGTGGCATTTGCTTCCTATTTAAGTAAAATAAACAAAACTGCAAATTTGCAAAATGTGCAACAGTCTCTCTTGACAGAAAACTTGAGGGAGGTGATAAACAGGCAGATTAAAAAAATGTTAGTTTTGGTTGCAGTATTCTTGGTAGTTACTTCAACCAGACATCCTGACTTTTGTTTCCCCCGTAATTCCTATCTCCTACCTGCTAATACATATGTGACCTCTGTCAGAATTCTGCCAATCAGCTGACATGGTTAGACATCACTCTGTCTCTGCTTGAGAAATGTCTTTTTCCCTCTGCCCCATGAAAGCCTGAAAAGGAAATGTCTGATGACAAAAAGACAAAACTTGGAAACTCATTAGAAGGCCATATAGAAAGAAAGGGATTCCTTTTCCAGCATTTGAAGTAGTGATTTGATTCAGAAATACAAGTTCGCACTTAAGTTATTTTCTTTGATTTGGGTTTTTCTGGTTTTCTCATGGTGTGGTGGTTTTTTTTGGGGGGGTGGGGAGGTTTCCCTCCCCTTGGTGTTTGTTTGTTTTGTTTGTTTTTAAAAATAAATGCAGTACAGAAAGCCCCCAGGAATAATGATGAGTACTTAGTATTGTAATTCTGACAGCTTTTAAGGGAGTGAACTACAGGTTTTAGACTTTATCTGTAACCACGGTGGCTTTTCTCCTAGATGGACACATCTGGTAAGGGGTCTGACATCAGCGTCATAATGAATTCTTGATTTGTCAAGTCTCTCAGACCTGTTCTAAAGTCTTGCTGGTCCATCTTTCTGAAGGAGTTTTTTTCTGTAACCAGGACTGAGCTCTTAATTTTTTTTTTTAGTACATTTTCTTTCTATTTTCTTTTTCCCCCTGCTAACTGAGTGGTGAACCTTGATCTTTCCAGATTTTATTCTCTAGAGTTTTGAGAAGCTTCTTTACCTCAAGCTTATTGCAAACATTGCACATCCAGTGAACACAAAAAACACTACTTGGCCAATTGCAAATAAGCAATATAGTCCACTTGGTCATGGGTAAATATTTCACAGAAAGATCTGTGTGAATAAAGATATGACAAGACCATTGTTTAAATAGCTTCCAATGAGATATGAACAAACATCAAGACCGTTTCTATCACTGAAGAGACTGAACTGGCTCTGTTCAATCATTGGTTAAAGTCTGGTTTTGTTTGTGCCTTGATATTTGTTTTGGTAATGCTCTGTCTCTGTGAATATATGTTTGGCATGGTGCAGAAAGCAGTTTAAATTGTGTGCACAGAGGTGCAGTCCAAGACTCCTGATGGAGCACTTAAGGATTGAAGAGATTTGCATTCTGAATAAGAAGATCCTCATTTCTGTGTATGAACTAATATCCTGGAACACTTGGCTACTGCATAGATTACCAATGTAGATTGGTGTGGGTTGTTTCTTTTTTTTTTTTTCTTTGCTTTGATGGATCAAGTGGTAGAATAAAATATATTGGTAGCTGAATGGATAACTATATTTAAACTGGCAAATACTTAGTAATGGAGGGTTTTAAAAAAACAAAGCCACCAGCATTGCAGCACTTTCCCTTGACAATAATGGTAAAAATGCCACAATTCAGAAATAATACTCTTCCATTGATTAGAATAAATTGTAGTTAAGCAAACATTGTACTGTTTGATGCAAGAATAGAAATGTGGTAAGTCTTTGCTAACCCAAATGTGTAGCCATGGTAAGTAGCAGGTGGAGTGTAGTTGCCTGACAGTCTTGTAGTGGTTTAGGAATGGTATTCTCCAATTAAGTGCTCCCATCACAACCACACTGCTGCTTGTTCCCTCCACTTTTGCCCTCCCCTTCACCACTTTGGGGTGGAGAGCAGAATTGGAGACTCAAAGGCAAAGATCATTGGTTGAGATAAGAACGATTTCATGGAAACAGCAATGGGACAAGAAAATAAACAGTAACAGCAACAATACTAATGAAAGAGGGTGCAAGAAAAGAAACAATTTACATGGAAAACACAACCAATAATAGAAAATACTTGGGCAGCTCCCTGTGCCAGGGAAGGAGCCACTTCTCGCTGGAAGAGAGTCTTTTTCTTGTGCCCTGGCAATGATGTGAGGTGGTACAGAATAATCTGGCCATGCCCCCTCCTGCATACTGGAAAAAAGTCCTGTCCTGGCTGCAACCAGGACACCTGCCCATAGAAAATATATTATGATTGAATTGTTGCAGAAAACTGTGCAAATCTTATGCTAGATTTAAGAGCAGCTACTTTCTTTCTTTTTCTGTGGTGTTTTTAATGCAGAGACTGCAGAAGTTGCTTTGGACCTTTTCCAGAGAGTTATTGAAATCAGTCTTCAGTAACTGTATTGGTTTTTGCTGTGCACCAAGGTCACTGAGCTGCATGAGCAGACAGCTGTGTTAAAAATAGGATTTGAGGATTTTAGAAGGTGTCTTTTTACAATTTGAATAAATAAGGCATATAAAAGCGTGCCATACATATCGTATTTACTACTTTTGCTCCAATTTTCTGCCTCTTCTTCCCTCCAGCTGTGGTCCTGCTGGTCAGTTTTGATGTCAGGAGAAGCTCTCCAACATTTATCATGTCAAAGCTCTGAAAATAATAGAGGTATTGGCTGCCCCACCATTGCTGGCACTGATAATTAGAAATACAAGTTCATATCCTTTGAGCAGGGTGGTGTTGTATACTTCTATACAAAGGAGGTGGTGGTTTTTGAAGTTGCTTGGTATTTTCCTGGTGAATTATTGTTCTCAGCAGAAACAAAATCATTATGTCAAAAATTGACTTCTTTCTGTCTAAACTTCAAGATAGTCATGTTTGAATGAAACTTTTTCAGCTTTTGAGTAAAGCAGAATTTTAAAAGGACATGCAGGTGCCAAGGTTGCCCTTACTATACCCACCACAGAATTCTTTCTTTAGTGTGAGGCCTGGATTCAAGCTTATCCCCTACCTACATTAGACCAGTCACTGGAACCAAGTGAGTGTTAAGACACCCATTATGATTTGATTTGGGGTGGATCTCTTCTCTTCTTCCCTTGAAGCATTTTGTTTCATGCTCACACTGATATAGACATTCAGTAATTCAGCCTAGGTGGAGGTGGGAAGGGAGAGTTAGAATTAATTTTGTCATGGCTGTCTTTTCTTTCTGTTTAGGGTCTTGGGGGATCTTGGATGTCTAGAACAATAGTGTCAAAATAGTTTTATGAATCTCAGGTACCTGTAGGAAGGGCACTTTTTGCAGAGTTCTTTAGACTGATTGAGATATGCCTTTAATTTACTTACATTAGAATATATAATGGGGAAGGGCAATATTTTAGAGAAAAGAACTCATAACTAGGGTGAGTGTCTTTAAAAAAATATAGTATCATAGTAAATGCCTGGAGGAGGACTTGGGAACTCGCAGCCTATGGAGAACATATGACCTACACTTCATTTCTATGACAAAAGGTTAAATATTTATTTTTTCCCTTGGCTTTTTTTTTCTTTTCTTTTCATACCACTATTGACTATTCTTAAAGTCGGAATAATTGGCCAAAGAAGCTTCAGAGCTGTAGTTCCTTCAGCAAGGGTAAAGAAATATAACCTTTATTGTAGGATTTTTGTGAACTCCATATGATTTTGTGTGACCTGTTTTATTCCCAGAAATCCCCAGAGATGACCCCTGCCTTCCCCACAGTACCTTTCCATAAGGGAAACTTTTCTAAATGTGCCTAACTGGCTGAGTGCCTTCAGCACTAACAGGCTTATTAACCACTAATCCAGCACAACAATTGTGAGTGCAGCTGCTGCAGAAATGCACAGTGAGGAAGCACAAAAACTGTGCCTGAAGACAGAAGAATAAATAACAGTGTAGTGATAATTGCCTCCTGTAGGAACTGCAGTGTGATAGTCATCAGTAACCTATTCACTGTGTCTGCCTTTCCCTCTCCTCCTGACGAGTTTCCTTCATCCCCCCATGCTAGCCTGCCCGCAACCTTTTAGAGAAGTCCTCTGGATTATGGCTGAAATGCTAGGAGTAATTAGGTAAAACATTGCTGTCATTTTCTGTGAAGAGAAATAAATTTATTATCTTAGTTGAATTCAGGCCAAACTTTTCTTCTTCTATATATAAGTAGTTGGATGAACAGATAAACAGTTGGGTAAAGTAATTTTGCTTTATCTACCTTCAGACAGGACAAAAGGTAACAAACTGAAATGACTAAGGAATCGAAAATCTGTCACTCCAACACTGGCTTGTTTAATCATGGTGAAATACCTCACCCTCTGCATAAACTGCTGAGCACTCGCTTCTTGTGTCTTACCTTGTCAGGCTGAGGAGCCCTCCCAGAGAAAGGTCACACTTTTAGCTGATGGTAGGTTGTTGCTGGCATGAGTCAGGGCAGGATGAAATCCTAAGGCATGTATCTTCCGATGTCAGCTGGAATTCTTTGTAGGTGTGCAAGGAGTGGGAGATCAGCACTTCCAAATTAATCCAATGTGCCCTGTGGCATATTGGCCGCTTGGATTTGATGACACACCTTGTGTCTGAAGCCCGGGATCTGACTGAGGGTTAGTGATGGCTTGCAAAAATTCTGCTTTAAGAGTTGTATAAGTGTTATACAACTGAATGTATCTTGCCAACAAAAACAAGAAATCAGAAATCAAAGTTTTGAAATTGAGTGAATCATAGGAATTAGGGCAAGCTCAAGTGACTAAGCAAAGCTATTGAATTTGATGCTCCATCAAGATGTAAGAGTGTATTTGGTGTGATTGTGACTCAGCACTTGCTGGTGAGTCATTCCTCATCACTGGGACATCAGTGCTGTTGGTTTTCTGGCTGAAAAAGAAAAGACGAGTGGGAAGAGATTTAAACCTACAGAGAAAGTTTAAACTCCATCAATACAAAGGAGAGGGGGAAGTTGTACCCCCAATTAGATTATTTTACTTGGAAGACTTTATTTTTGACTTTTGAATATGTTATTTTCTGTGGAACGAGATGATTTTTCCCAGCATTACTTATAGTGGGCACTTTTCATATTTTATTTAGCAGAAAATTCATTTGTTACTACATAAAACAATCAAACCTTTAAGGCAATGTGGTTTGCTTTTCCATGGCTCTTTAACACAGATTAGTTTAAAATACTTCATGCCAATAACTCAGTTGTGAGAAGACCATAATAGTAGAGAAGAATTGAAATCAATAATACAAACAGGAGAATAAAGCTCTGAGAATATACAAGTATTTAATGAACGATGTACGTGTAGTACAAACTGCAGAACAAAGTCATGTCAGCAGTTGCAATGTTCTGAATGTGAGGACTTGAGGGGAAATGAGAGATGAAAAGCAGTGAAATCCTGACCTGAGCTCTGATAGTCTGTGTTCATCGTATCACAAGTGAGTAATGGAATAAAAGTGTGAGGGTTCTGTCACCTGTATCCATACAGAGTGAGGGTGTCTGCCTTCAGCCATAGTGGTGGTCAGGATGACAGCATTGATCTTTTTGTGAAGCTTCAAACTTAGCAATTAATAGAGATGTGTTTATTTGTGGGAACGGTTGGGTGTATTGGTGAGTTAACCTGTTGTACGGATCTTGAGATCAGGAGGGAAAATCCTTTTTCCTTTTCTGTTCTATTTGCCAAGTCTGGCAGAGACCATGGGGGAGCTGTAGTTTGTGTTGTAATGTACAGCATGGGCAACTGCTTGGGAGCACCTGGGAATCCCAGATTAACAAATTCTTGGCACTCCTGCAGGACTAAGGCACTGGCAGTGCTATAGATTTTTTTTCCTTCTTCCTGTGTCAAATTGAAGTTGTGTCTTTGGTCTTTTTATTGCAAGTCTCAGTATATTATGATCCATGCCTACCCATGTCTATGGTACTAGCAGTATGTATAGATTATAAAGAATTTCTAGATGCAGCATTAATTCAAAAAAGTTGCAAAATCTGGGGTCTTTTTCTAAATGCAGCTTTTTAAACCATTTTTTACAGGTGATGTGCTGCAAAATACCTGCAGTGTCAGATCTCACTGTTCTTTATTAATCAAAGGATGTGATAAAATCACTTAATGTGACAAAGACATGGTCATATGTGCTCATTACCTGTTTTGATCTCCAGACTCTGAGACTGATTTTTGAGGTAAGCACCTCCATGGGATTTGTGAATTTCTGATGGGCATGTGGTTTGGTACATTGGGCACAAAAGCATGCCAATGTCCCCACTGGAAACTTTGACTATCTGGCAATGTTACATTAAGGAACATAAAAGAAGATGATTAGCAACAGACAAGGTCTGTGAAATACATCTGGAGGATTTAAAAAATGAGGACAGTAATTTTTAAGGGATATATCATTCTTTCCTTACACATACTCTTTCAGCACTATGGGGAATTATCACTGGTATTTGATTTATGTTTAGAAGTAATAATATTTCTTATGCTCATGCTTTTATTGCACATAGTTGGTACTTTTCCAGATTGTTAGGCAATTATGTTTAAGTGGTGACTGAGCTAATGTGGAGCCTGGCTTAAAGTCTGAAGAAATGGATATATGGCAAAGCCCATAAGACCTGATTCAAAAAGATCTTTTACTTCAAAAAGCCCATAATTAGTTTTATGCAAATTATAGAGGAAGATATCTTGGTAAAGCAGGAAGAAACAAAGGAAAGTCCCAAGTTAATACTTCCTTTCATCCTTATTTTGATACAGCACAGGAGTCTGGTGACGTCTCTGGCATAAGAACATCTGTGTGCTGGTGTGAGCCTATCTCTGCTACATCCTCACAACATGCTGCTGCCATGCTTTCAGATGAGATCAAGGAATGTGGTCCTGGAGGTTCTACTTCAAAATGTTATCTAAGGATTTAGAATTTAAGAGTTGTTGAAAGTAGCTTTCAATTTCTCTACTTGCAGTGAAGAACAAGTGTCTAAGTAATGATTTAATGGGTTCCTTCATTTCCCCCCCTCAAAATTAAAATAACAAAGCAGTTTTATTTAATACACTATTGGGTACTGAGTATCTTGAGTATTTTACAAAAAATGAACAGAGGGAACAGTTCTGATTTGCAGCAGTTTTTTGAGATTGCAGGTTTTGTCCTTTTTTTTCCACATTAGAACAAGACTGGAGTCTTTTGATGATACTGCACAACAAAATTGAACAGAAATTGCCCATTTTCATTTTTGAAAAGCCAAGATTTTAATTTCAGCTGCTTTGGCTAGAAACTAATCCCACTGTATCTTGGATATCTTCCAGGTGAAAACATTAACCTGTTTCACTGGAAATGTTCTAATTAGTGCTTGTTCCAGCTTCGAAGTCTTTTAACAGAACAAAGCAGCAAACTGATAGCAAATCTGAGCCAACAATGATAAAGTGTGCAAAGGATTAGACCCAAGGACCCTGAGAAGCAGGCTGTAGTCAGGACTTAGGCCAGATCTAGCTTAGCCTAGAAACCCTGTTGGTTTGAACAAGATATTTCTCAGTTCTTGGCAGTTGCTTGTCTCTGAACACCCCAAAACCAAACCATTGTGGGACTATTTATTACTGGAAATTGCTCAATGTATTACTATTCTGCATGGCTTCTTCACTTTTGATGTGTTTCTGTTGAGCTGAAGCCAATGTGAAAACACTTCAGCTGTGCTAGAAAACACGTATAAAGCTGATTTGTTTAATATGGTTTTATTCCGATTTTAAAGGGATGGAAGCCTTTTCACTATTAGATGCAGAATATTAAGAAATGCGAATGAGACACTGAATTTTCTGGATGTTTTTTTTCTTCCAAAAGGGACCAGCCTCCAAAGTAACCTTTACAATATCTGTTTATCTCTGCTTGCAAAATGATGACTGTTCCTTAGTAAGGAGTCCCTGTTCCTGTTTGGGAGGCAGACATTAAGAAAAAAAGTGAAGCCATGTTTACCCCCTTCACCTCATACTTTCAAGCAATTGCTTATAATTTTATTAGTATGGGCTTTTATCTATTCTCCACATGAAAGACAAGGGAAGGGTAGGGGTGATATTTGATGAATGTGCAATTTGGGATTTTTTGTCTACACTCTCCTGGTTTGTTGACTTCATATCTCTACTGAAAATTGTTGGACTAGGATGGAAGAAGTGAGATGTTATTTAGACTGCAGAAATTTCAGTTTGAAGCTCTTCCCTGTCTGGGTAGGAGTAGCTATGCTGGAAGAGGGATGATTATTTTTAGGATTTTTAGGATTTTTTTAAAGGATGAAGAATCTTTTTCACTGGGAAAAGGCCCTATAGGCCCCTTCTCCCTTTTCACCATTCACCAGATGAATCAGAGTCCAGTTATGCACTTCTGCATATATCTCAACCTGGTATTGCATATACTGCATATACCTGGTGTTTGGGGGCTCTAGGAATAACTGTGATGTAAATTATACAATGTGAATGAGTTTTTCTATGGCATTATGCATTTTTTCCTGGAGGAGATCTTGCAACTTCATGGTTTATGTGGTGTTGTCTATTACATTACTGCAGCAATAAAAGGATGCAGCAGACAAGTGTCTGTTACTTGCCTCTATTCCATATTTAAGGTGTTAGGTCACTACTTCTCACTTCTGGGATGTGTTGAAAATATGGTAAAGGTGGAAGCTATTGCCATCAAGTGTAATACAGTTCGGTTATGTAAAGATCTTTGTTATTTTATTTTCTTGTGTTCTTTGCCAGTAAAGAAACACTGAAAACCCTTTCTTTGCTCTTGAAATGTTAGTGTTTGTAGTTGCTCCTTTATAATCTATATGTAGCCAGACACTGTCACATTTACTGTTATTAGTCACTAAAAGAAAGATTCAAAAGATTAATTGAAGCCTTTTGTACATCTGATTTTGAAGTGTACGTGTTTGTGTCAGCAGTTAAATCTCTGCATATAATCAAACCACCCTGCTTTTCATTGATTCTCTCTCCCCTCCACCGCATACAGTGTGCAGTGAGCATAATGAATTGGGGTTTTTTGCATGGAAATGGAATCCACTCTATTGTTTACATGCACTGGATTTAGCATGCTACATACTGATAGAGAAAAATAACAGACAATGCTATTCACAGGTATTTCAGTAGCTCTGATGGGAAGCCATCAAATAGATTTTGTTATTCTTTATTTAGGCTTTGAGACCTGAAGTATGGAGAAGGAATAGTGAGCCACAATGGCAAAGACTGATCAAACCATTTGTTTTGCACACCTCCTTTTCCAGTCCCTCACTTCAATTTCAAAGGAACATTTCCTGTGCTGTCAGTTTTCCTCAATAATAGGAAACCATGTTTTGTGGTTAAATAGTTTCCAACCCACTTATTTGCTTTGCACAGGACTTTATAATAATACTACTTCTTTCTGTGAGCATTTGTAACTCTGGCTATTGAAACACATGTATTGATTTTTCACTGGTGCTGGGTTTGTTGTGGTACTGGGAGAAAATAGCTTACTTGTAGCTGTTAAGGGGGAAGGCTTGGGTTTTCAAAGCATTTGAAGGTTTGCCTTCAACTAATGAGAGCTCAGTATTTGGCTCATTCTGCATAGTTATGAACATTCTGCTCTTCAGCTTGTTTGCTTGTGTTCTCATGGAAATTGGTTGCTCCCTCCTTACAGTCTGTCTATCAAAGTTGCAAGATTGGGATTCAAGCTCTTGCCTAGTTACTTGGGTGCCTTGTCAATAAAGAAAGCTGTTGTTCCTGTGCCAGAGGGATGTAGGGCAGAAGCAGACTATTATCATGTGAGAAGCTTTGTTTCCAAATGTATTGTGCTCTGATGGAGCAGGGTCCTCACTTATGTAAATGTTTAATGAGAATTATCACTGCATGGGTATTTCTGGAATATTAAACAATTGTCCTGTGAAAGCCTTGTCTATGCAGAAGAACATTCTTCAGTAGTCCTTCAAATTGTTTAGTACTACTAAAATTGTTCAGTAGTTCTTCATACACTTCTAGTAAATTTTGATCAATTGGTGATCAGCAGGAGAATTTGATCAGTTTGCACCAAAATTGCAGGGTAATATTGGTACCTTCAATAGAAACACATAATTTTTCCTATGTAATTTTTGTTTAAAAATAAAAATGCTCAAAGTTCAATATTTGAAAAACATTTTGTCTGTATTTATATAGATAAAGTGGTCTACAGCTCTCTCACAGGGAAGCAGAGGGGCAGGACTGATCTCTTCTCTGTGGTGACCAGAGATAGGACCTGAGGGAATGGCCTAAAGCTGTGTCAGGGGAGGTTTAGGCTGGATATTAGGAAATGTATCCCTTGTTCCAGATTATTTGCTTAGTTTTGAGATTTTGATGACTTTGCTTGGTTACCAAGGTCAACTTGAAAGAAGAGGTGTCCTATTTTCACTGAGGAGGGTATGCAGGGTACTGCTCTTGCTGGATCACTTAACTGGTGATTTGAATTCAGTGAGTGAAATGTGCAGGAGGCAGGATAGATAATAGCTACAGAAAATATTCAGAAGGAGTGATGTAGTGGGCTGACCTCAGCCCACAGCAAAATTCCTGCCCTAAACATCTCTCAGTCTATCAAATAAGTGTAATGATTTCTTGGGAAGACAAATGTCATTATGAATGTCCCTTCATCCTACCCATTTCCCTGAGATTTTATTGCTAAGCATGGCATTGTATTAAATGGAATGTCTGCTTAGTCAGTGGGGGCAGCTGTCCCAGCTGTATCCCCTTCTACCCTTTTGCCCACCCCTAACCTGCTGGCCTCTGAGTGTGTGTGAGGTTAGAGAGAAAACCTTGGCTCTTGCCTTGACAAGAACTGTTCAGCAATAGCCAAAATGTTGTATGGTACAAACCTTCAAATGCAGGGAACAGATTACACAGGCTGCTATGAAGAAAGTTACCTTTATCCCAAGAAAAACCCAGTGAAAATAAACAGGTTTTAGGAAACTTTAATTGCATGAATCTGTATTTGCATCTTAGCAGCATAAAAGATAACCATCAGAGATAAGTGAAGAGGAAGGCAAAAAACCTTGCCTAGTAGGCAACCTCCAGATTCCATGCTGACTTTAATTAGTATACTGCTGTCTGTAAATGAATGAAATTATACACTAATGACTGAAATATTTCTTGGACTGCATAGATTTTTACATGACAGAAAGTGTTTGAACTTTAATTACAAGATTAAAAGATAGCTTGACAGGTTTCTCAGGACAATATGTCCCTTGAGTTATTAATTTCTAATTATTAATAACTGTAGTTCTGACAAAAAAATATTACCCAAATTATGGTAGGATGCCATCTGGGATCTCAGTTCTCTGTAAGAAGTGCTCAGTGAGGCTTCTGCCAAAGTGGGAAAGTGAAGAAAGGCTTGAAGTACAGGCAGAAAAAAAATCCATTCCTGAGTCTGAGAAAGCTCTTTGTTCCTGTTCTAGGAGCAGCTGGTTCTGTTTTGAAATAGTTGTAGAGTTAAACTTGGATGAAAAACACTGTACTTAGTTGAATATTTATTTATTTGGTACATTGTGGCTGGTCACAGTTTTACATGTTACTTGTAATAGTGTATGTTCTGCCAGTGCTCAAGTGCCCCAATTCTTAGTCTCCAAGAGGAGTAGAGAAAGGTGGAAAGAACAAAAGAGTTTCTGCATGTTCTCCTTGTATTTGTCCTGTTTGCACTTGTTCCTTGCTAAAAACATAAAGCTTTGCTCAGAGATGAAAAATGTTAATCAGTATAGGGGCGAGGAACTTGCCATTCTGCACTTGCTGAAATGAGTGATCCTTTGCAGACTCTGCAGCACTCATAGTTGCTGCAATACCTCTTTATTTAATCCTGATCTCTTGCTCTTGTGAAAACAGTCCATGAATGTTTTCATTTAAATCCACATTGATTGTGGGCACACACTATTGTCACTCTGACTGAGGTTGGATGTTTATTTAGATATTTTTAAACAGTGACAAACAAACCAAATATCAGATGCAGTCTTTCTCTGACACTTATGCAAAAAGATGGCTTTTATTTATTTTGGTATTTCCTGTCTAGAAATCTTCCTTCTGACTGGTCCTTATGCAGTGATTTTCCTGAAGTTCTGTGTGACTCTGATAAAGACCTCTCCTTATCTGCCTTTTTGTTAAGACTTTTATACAAGTGGAAGTGCTCTGTTTACAGACAGATATCTGTGTAGCACAGTGAGGATTTCTTATTCTGCAGTGATGCCTAATTATCCAAGGGGCACAGGAAAGATTCAAATAGCTCTGAGTATCTGGGAAATTAAGGCTATTTGCCTTTTGTTCCTGGTTAGCAGCTGATAAACGACCCTTTCTCCAGTTTGGGCTGTTGAAGCAGAGACTGCTAGTATGTTCATGTTAAAAATTGGACCAAATATTTATATGTACATTTTGATAAACTCTTGACATCCTTTTGCATTGTCAATTCTCTACTGAGACACATAATGCAATATTAATGAAGATGATGCAGTTAGTAATGAGCCATTTTGCTTGGATACATCCTCCCTGTTTATGTATCAATCCATGTCAATGAAGGAGGAATTGACAGGGGGTGAAGTGGTTGAATGGATTTTGGCTCAGCCATCTCTGCATGAGGTCCACACTAGTTCTTTTTAGGCTCTGGAGTTTCATGGATATGGCTTAATAAATGTAAAGGAGCAGTAAAATATTTTTCTGTAATTTCTATATAAGTAGGTTGTGCACTGAGCTGACATTTACTGCATACATATGTTCTGTGTGTATATGCACACACACACATGCACAAAACATGGATTGCATGTATATGATCTCTAAAAGTGTAAATTTAATATATGTTAAATAGCAGCTCTTTCAAATTCTAGTAGTAGGATATTGGGTATTTAAAGTGTCCAAGTATTTCTGTCTATTTTCCTAGGCAGGAAAATAAAACACCTATAGTGAGTTTAATTTTGAATCTGTAGAGTACAATCTGCTAACTGAAGACTAGAAACTCTAATTTAATGTAATTACCCCTATATTGATGTTTTGTGTAGATGTTCAGGATTTTGGAAAATAAGGTTTTACAAAATATGTTAAAAACATATGAGAAGCAGTCACCCAGAAGTTAGAAGGAGCTGAAATACAATCATAGATTTGGTGAAGTTTTACGAGTTAGCAAAAGCAATGTCCATCTGTGTTGCATCTCAAGAATTAATTCATGCTTTATCTCATAGAGAAAATCTTTCTGGCAGTGACAGCACCTTCATCCAGTACCTCAATGCTCCATAGGCATAATGTATCAGTAAGAGGCTGATGGATTTATCAGTGTTACTGTAATTATTGTTTGGTTTCTTTATTTTTATAGAATTTGCTATGGTAACTCTCCTGCTGTCAGCAGAGTGGCAGCCACTCTGTGATCAGCTCCTTGTAGACAACTGTCAAGAGATGTGACCCAGCATGGTTCCCCTCTGAGTTCTTATTGTGATTTTGTTTTACTTGCCCCAATCTAAAAGGGTCTCTGTGGCTGCCTAAGTATTTCCTGCCTTTCATATGGGGAAATCTGATGCTTGACCTGGAACAAGCAACATGCTGTTCAGTGCTGAAAATGCAGATGGGTTCAACAATGCCTTGCAGTCCTTCCCTGTGCCAGAAATAGCAGAAGGCATTTAAATTTCCCTCAAATGGCTTTTTCTTGGCAGAGAATTAGATAGCACTAGAAGCACAGAGCAATACAGCGTGGGGTTCCCAGGGCCAGCTGTAGCTCAGCTCCGTGGCCCTGCTGAACCTGGGTTGATCAGGAGAGGCAGAGCCACAGTACCTTTCTCATGCAGACCTTGGTAAATGTTAAGCTGACTGGCAGAAGACTGTGGATCAAAATGTTTTGGATTGCAAAAAGATTGGATGAGATGCTGTAAGAACACAGGGTGAATTGTGATAATAGCCCACTCATTTTTTTTCATGGCTCCTAATTTTCTGTAGTGAAGGCCATGCTTGAAATGAGATGCCAGTGTCTGGTGCCTGTTGGACAAAGCAAATCCTCCACTCTCCAAGTGAGGCTGCTCAGTAACATTATTCTGTGTGTGGACAGTTTGGGTAAGACTTAATTTTTACAAAATGTATGCTGTGTATATTGAACCTCAGAAAAGGGGTGTACTCTACATTTACAAAGAGAAAAAAAATCGAACAAGCATTTAAGTAGAATTTTTTTTATTGTGGAATAACCTTTTTTTTTCCTGCATAGAAAAAGATCCTGTATTTCATCACTGTAGAAATATTATGTTCTTTTTCATTTAAGCTGACTAAAACTTACCGCATGAATGATTTCAATAAAAGTGAATGTTGGTTTTAAATGCAGTTCTGTAAAACATATCCTAGGGTAAACCCAAATCCTTCTGTGTGCTATATCTGAATTACAAAACAGCAGGACCTAAGTTGAACTATAAAACAGCAGGATGGAAGTGAAAACCTTTTAAAGAAAAGCTAACATAGGTGATGTACAGTGGGGCAATCAACACTAATTCCCACTGAGATAGCACTAGACCGTGCCTCTGGAGTGGTGCAATTGATAAGTGATTGTAAGGATGCATGGAGAGAAAAAGAATATAGAAATGCTTGTAATACCATATTAATAAAGCACATCTACTCTTGGAATTGTCACCATAGGATTTTCTTGAAAATTGAAATTCCTTTCTCTTGAAAAGCACTCAAAAGTAAGCATTCAAAACATCAGTTGGTGAAATCATCTTCTGCAACCTGGGCTCCTTTTTCCAAAGGAGTGTGGGGCTTGCTGCAGTGTTGGTGCCCAGGTGCTGATGCTGCCTGCTTACCATTTATTGTGGTAGCATCATTATGCTGGGCCAGGCTTTTATCTAAGTACTTCTTCAGAAATGCCTCAGAGCAAAGAAGCTCAAAGAATGAGATGAGTGATAGATCTACAGGATAAAACACTGGATTGCTTCCAGGTAGAGTGGTATTTTATTGTTTAAAAGGAGAGTGTTAATCAGTGTTTTGAATAGAAGTGCTTGTTTGGAAAGGAAAAAAGAGAGATGTTGTGTGAAAATGTCAGCTTTACTCTCCATGGTGGAAGGAAGCTGGAATGCATATACCTTCACTAAAGCTGGAACCCACTGCATAAAGTGTCAGGCATATTGCAATACTGCATGTTCTAAACTTGTTCATAGGTTTCAATTTTTTTTCATAGTGCAGTTAGAAAAGTTTTCAGAAGTTCTGTGAGTTGTCAGAAAGTTTAGGCTTTAAGGTGGTTTTCTTTCACATTAGCACAGAGCCAGTGCACAGCGATTCTCTTCCCATAAACTGAAATCGGTGCACCCATGAATAAGTCCTAGCTCTGACAAAGATGCATTTCCTAGCATAAAGAGTGGACTTTCTCAGGTCATTGGTACTTTTTTCAGAATTCCTAACAAGCCAAATTGTACATAATTACAGTGAAGATAAATCTGAATCCCTTTGCCTTGCTGAAAGTGACATCGAATCCTACACAACCTTTTATCCTCTCAGTTCCTAGGATTGCATCAGGAGTGAAAAGAGATTGTCCTCTTTGCCCTGGCAAAATGTGAAGGGATATATGACCTCACCAACTCTGGTCATCTTTGTTTTTTCTTTTCAGACAGTGGGTTTTTTTGCATCAAAAATCAGGCTGAGACTGTGCCACCAACTGTGCAGTCTCATTACAGCATCTGTATCACAGCCCTGCCTCGCACTGATCACATGCAGTTTCTGAGTCTCCCCATGAATGCTGAGGAGGTCAGGCTGGTTTTTATCCATCTTTCCCCCTTTCATGTCTGACCAAAACATTTTGAGTTCAATGATCATAGGAGAAGGCTGCCTGTGGCAAGCTAGCCCTGATCTCCCTTGGTGCTCAGAGGAGGGCAGTGGTTATATTGATGAACAGGTCCCTGGGGTGGTGCTCAAAGGTGGGAGGTTACAGTGCAAGCTCAGACAAAACTTGTTTGTAATCCTTCCGGAGTGAGAAAAACCAGAAGCTGTCTTATGTAACTTATTTCTTACATTTAATTGAAATCTTTCTTTCATTTATGAAGCTAAATAGAGAGAAATGTGTAAAGATTTATATAAAGATTTAATATTTTAATAAAATTCTGTCATATTTAGTTGAACCAGTGGAAGAATCACAAGGAAATAGCAGCCCAATTTGTTATAAGACCTATATTTTCATCTGAGTTTTTTTTTTAAAGTGTGTTGCTATACAATTCTGGCTTTAGCAAGGTCTATACATCACCATGTTGTTCCTGTAAACAGGATGTGAAAGTGGTTGTGTTTCATTAGATGAAGACAGTAATTCACTGGGCACTCAGACCTGCACTGAGCTCTCTTTTGGGATGCAGCCTGGGTGCTGCTGATGTTCCAGTCAGGGGAAGCAGAAGGCATTTGGTACCCAAACAAGTGCATGCTGCCATGTGCCACGTGTGCAGTGCTCTTCCAAAAAAAAAAAAAAAAAAAAAAAAGAAGTGTAATGCATACTGATTTGTTTAAGTGGATGTGGCTTCTTTCCACATACTGCATTCTGGGGTTTTTTTTCATCATGGTCTTTGTAAGGTACTTGTGCTCAGCGGATGCTCTGTCCCTCTGTCCTGAAAAGGATAAACTTCTGTGGTTAATTAGCTGTTAAAGGTTTATTTCTGAGAATTTCTGTAATATGCTTGGGTCTTGCAAAATATATATACACTTCAACAAAAAAAGATATTCACTTCCCATTCAAAGCTATTTTAACTTCTCAGGCTTTGTATCTTAGTCTAACTTTGCTTCAGGCTGGACATGGCTGATAGGGGGTGCAACTTTGGCTGGCAGAGGTCTGAACACAGTTTTTACTGAAGTAACCTTTCTAATCTGAGGCACCTATAAAAAAAAGATGTTCTCATTATTTAATCCTGTTTCCAGGAGTCTTCTTATTTCAACCTACAATCTCTGCCCTTTGTATTTCTCAGGGGAAGGAGAGGGGAGTGGCTTGTGGTTTTCTTTTTAGTGGGAGTACTAAATTGAGGGATACCATTCCTAAACCATGACAGGTGAGTGTAAAAAACCCATACAATGTTCCCTGAACTCTTATAACTTAAAAATCTTGTTTAATACACAGAAAAATCATGCACTAATACTTCATAAAGGTAGAATGGAGTCTTATGTGACACAGAAGGATTTCTTTTCAAAATAAAATGCTGTAGTACTTAGATTAATTTTAAAACTCTCCATGCTGGTGAAATAGTTATTTTTGGAAATCAAAGAGAGACTTTTGGCGTAGTTAGCACACATTATAATTAGCATATTTCTATCCTTAAAAGAGTTAAGATGCTATTGTAACAGGGTTTTTTCCCCTCAATAAAAACCCACCATGTTTTTCTTCTGGCA
This sequence comes from Illadopsis cleaveri, assembly GCA_013399915.1. Lineage (NCBI taxonomy): Eukaryota > Metazoa > Chordata > Aves > Passeriformes > Timaliidae > Illadopsis > Illadopsis cleaveri. The sequence continues at coordinate 127,569 of VXBB01011140.1, read as the reverse complement.
GGACTGATTCTTCTTTTAGGAAGAACTTGAAATAATGACATAATGAAAAACACTCAATGTTTTTTTGCTTTTGTTCTTGCATGTGTATACTCTGCCTATTGTCAAATTTTTCATACTCTTTCATAATCCAAAATTTAATCTCATTCTACATTCACCTCTCTTTTTTATTTTTGTTGCAAAATATTTAACTTCTTTGTTGTTTGTTTTAGGGTGAATCACACGATGTGTTTTTAATGTTACTCCTATGCTATGTTCCTCAGCTAACTGAGCTCCTAGATTGAGCTTACATGCCTGGCAATGCAACATGATGTTTTCTATTTTAAGTAAAGAGGGAAAAAATAGTGTATCATCATCTTCTTTATTAAAGTTATAAGCATTTCCTATTTTGCATGAAAAAAAGTCCACAGTTTATCAACTCTTTGATTGCATCAGTGTGAAAAACTTGAAAACAACTTTAAGTGGAGGGAGAAGTTGCCATCTTGCCTAGGGTGTACCCTGTTACCACTCTGTCCTTTATGCAACAGACATCAGCAGTGACTGTTTGGTGAGACTGTAAGCAAAAGTCACTGTGTAGGTCAGTAGCCATCATTTCTTTGGGTCCTACTCCCTGGTGTTAAATTGGAGTTCACTGCATGGCATCTTCTGTTCCATGTAAATTTATGAATTTTTCTAAAAGAGAATGTGTAAATTTGCACTCAACCTATAGTTTCACCCTGTATAAATTATCAACCCCAGATTAAAGATCTTCTCTTTATTTCTGTCAGATGTAGATGATTAATGACAGCCATTCAAAAAATGTTATTGATCAGAAATCTGCTGTTTTGCGTTGAATGCTTGAATAACTTACATCTTCAAATTTCAATAATATTGCTAACTTTATTTAAATACCATTCATCATTAGTGTGTACAGGTTTTAACCTGTACCTGAAAAAAGGCCTTTCTCTTGAAAAGTCTCTAGAGCACGTTCTGAACAGTACACAAGTGTGACTAGACACCCTTGAAGTCAATAGCAATACTTTTAATTGACATAAATGGGACCCGATTGACAAATGTATGTACAAGGATTGTTTCTCCCACCAGTGAACTGAAACCCCTCCAGGGGGTGAGGGCCAGTCTCTGTTTCACCAATTTTCTGGCTGTGTAACTTCATTGATTTCCACTGCACAGCCCTGACATGTGAAATGGAGTGGACAATCAGGCCCTAGGGATGGTGGTTGCACAGTCAGCTCTGCCTCGTGCTTTGGGGCAAGAAGCATAAAAGGAACTCCATGCTCTCCTCACAAACACCTCTGCAAGCTGGGCACCACTCCTGTGTCTCCTCTCCTCCTGTATGCTACGTACAGGCAGCTGATATTCATTCTGTAAAGGGTACAGCAGAGATTCGGGCACCTGATACAGAAATCCAACAAAAATATGTGAGGGGGCTGGATCTAGGCAGTAGTATTAGCATTCTTGTGCTCAAGAAACCCAGCTTGCTTCTGTAATTGGAAAAATCCAATATTCTTTAATAAAACTTCACTCAGCTAAGAGTGTATCATCTCACAGAGGGTGTTCTGTGCATCCTACCTTATGTTCATAGATGCATCCCATAAGTAATGATGAAAAAATGTCATCGTAGCTTAGGAGGTACCAATCAAGTAAATTTGCAATTTTTTGTCTTTGTAACAAAGATAAATCAGCACAGAATAATGCCTTTTGAAAACAGTTCGTTCTAGAAAAGAGACATCTATATTTTCACTGCTCATTTAATTTTCTACATCATGTATTTAATCAACATGCTCTATAATATAGACAGAAAATTTTTGCCAAGAAGAAATTGGTTTTACTGATGACAGCAACAAGGAATGATGGGAACATCCTCAAAATATCTTGAAATACATGGCAGCATGTAGCAGGAAATCCCACTTGAAAAATTCAAATTTGCTTGAATAGCACAGTAGCATCACATGCATTGCAGTCTATGTCAAGTCTTCTATAAAAAGATACTGAAATGCAGGAAAGTTTTCTGGGTTGAAAGAAGTCCCCTCTGCAGATGTGTGCCAGAATGAATGCTAACTGCAGTCTTTCTGGTTCTTCTCTTTGGGAAGAGGTGAAAGTGGGTTTATTATTTATGGAGTTAGTAGATCTATTTATGGAGTTAGTAGATCTATTTATGGAGTTAGTAGATCATTGAAGATCTAATCCAGCCATAGCTTGCCTAGGAATGACAAGCAAATAGCAGATCTGTGCCGTGCTTGTCTGTGGCTGGCTGCAGCCATGGGAATTTACCACTGTAAATAACTCTGTGTCGCAGGCTAGGGTGCCTTTCCCTCTGGTATTAAAAACCCCTTAGGGCTGGTGGAGCAAGCAGAGATCAGCTGTGTGTGACAATGCTCTCTCCTCCCTCCTCCAGGGAGGAGAGCTGTCCCTGCTCCCGTTGGGATGTGCTGGTGCCACTCAAGGCTTCCTTATGTGCTACAAACCACCAGCCAGAGCAGCTGTCAGCCTGGTGGCGGTGCCAAGATGCCTCTGAAGGAGCTGAGCCGGGGTGAGCATTTGTTCTGCAGCCTGTGCTGACAGATTTGAGCCACTGCTGTTAAGCTGCAACTGTTGTGGAACATTTTGCAATGGTGCAAATGACTTGTAATGTTTTGCAGCTGTAGGATCCACTTACCACGGTCTTGGGGCACCGTACAAGTAAGTTGGATGTTGGAAGGTGCAGTGTTGTTTCCAACTGTAAATACTCTTAAAATTTGGAGATGAGTGATTTTTCTATGGTATTCGTTTAGATCAGAATGAAACCTTTCCTTGTCCCTCCTATAAAGTATAGCCTTCCTATAATATAATAATCTTCTGTTTAGAGGTAGTACATTTCTCTTCCCCCAAGTGGACTATTTATACCCATATGAAAAGTGAAGAAATGAGTTCATTTGCTCTCCATGTGCTGCAGTGATAGCAGCAGGTGTGCTAATACAGCTTCAGCTTTTCTACATGTTAGTGTTTCTCATCTCATGGCATCCCTGTGCTCCCATGGGTACTGGCTGAATCACGGGGGAAATGACTAAAAGGAAATCTTGATTTATAGCAGCTGGATGCAGCATCCCAAGCCAACTCCTAAACATCCAAGTCTTCATGAGTGGGAGAGAAAAATCTGTTTCCGGAGCTGAGGATGCTAAGGTGTTTCTGCTTGTTTGCACATTCAGTTTTGTGAGAGAAGAAAAATGTAGGGGCCAGGAAATTAAAAGAAGTGTGAAGGCAGTCTGAGCTGATTCAGCATGTACTGGGTTGAGCTGAGGGTGGAAAATTTGGCTGATTTTCTTCATGGCAGTCCACACAGTGCTGTATTTTAGGCTGGTGACCAAACCAATGCTGGTAACACACCAATGTTTTTGCTATTGATGAACAGTCCTTGCACAGCATCAAGGCTTTCTCTCTTTCTCACTTTGCCACCTCAGTGAGAACTCTGGGAGTGGGCAAGATGCTAGTAGGAGATGGAGCTGGGACAGCTGACCCCAACTGACCAAATTGGATGTCTCATGACATAGGATGTTATGCTTAGCAATAAAATGTGTGTGTTTGGGTGAGGGATGTGGGGAGATGGGGAGATTTTTTCCAGGATAGCTGTTTCTGGGGCATCACTCTGGCTGGGCATGAGTCCACTGGTGGTGAGTGGTTGCTTTTCTTTCTTTCTTTTTCATCACATATTGAACTGTCTGTATCTTGGTCCTTTATGTACTTTTTGCCCTTCCAATTCTCTTCCCTGTTCTGCTTGGGGGTTAAGTGATTTACCTGCCAGCTGTGGTCAATCTACCACAAGCACTGTGATTTGAGAATGAAACTAGTGAGAATTCTTTTAATTTAGTGCTCAGTGGTCAATATCACCTTATGAATCCTTAGTTTTTCTTTCTTGTAACTGTATTATTAGCTGTAATATCACATACTCAGCTTATATTTTTGATTGGTAAGATCAAGCTTAGTTAGCTTGTGGCTTCATACAGATCTAAGTAAGATATGTTAACAGCAGACTGTCACATGTTCATTCAAGTGAATGAGATTCTGCAGAAAGCCTGGGTGAAGGGGTTGATGTAGTTTCCCAAAAGAACATCTTTATCCCCAGGGGAAAGGGTCACAGTCATGCCATGTATCAGTCCTCTTTCTGGTCCAGTAAATCACAAATCATGGTTTGCTCAGTGGTGTGGTTTTAGCAGGAAAGTGAATTATGTCACACCAGACACCCCGTGTATGCTAGGGATGTATTTTCTGCAGGGAAATATGTATATTTCAGCCTCCTCATGTTGAAGAGACAACATTTTTCAGTGCGTTCCCAAAAAGGTGATTTAGCTACTGGGCTATTGGGTAAAAGAAATACTCCAGCCACTGGGAAACAGAAGTATTTGTGTCCGTAATGTTTTAAAAGGCTTAATTCTTGAAGTGTCCATGAAACATCCATTGTGCATGCCTCTCAGATTAAATCCTTCCAGAGATCTGTGAGGAGCATTTAGTCCTGCATGACCACTGGAACAGTATTGCTCCAAACTCCAGCCCATATTCCTGTTTCTCAGCTGACAAGGACTAAGCTCAGGATGATATGCATTAATTTACATGGCAACAAAATTTACAGGGTTCTTCTAACAGATTTCTGTAAAGTGTGAGATTTACTCACCTAATGAGTTACTGTTACTTGATTCACCTATTTGTTAGAATTTTTTTGACAGAAGTAAGGATCCAGCTTCCCAGTTCCAGACCACTGGTTTAGGAAATTGGACAGGACCTCACCAGTAAGGTCAAGGATGTTGGTTTATATATGGGGGTGAAAAATGGAAGAATAATCTGGTGGACAGACCTTTGTGCAAAAAGTTTGTCTTGAATTGAACTAGAAAATGGGAAACACCTGTCAACATTTCACAGATACTTACTTGTATTTTGCTCATGGTTTTCCAGTTGGGGAAATGTGAACTAGTCCTTATTTTGTCTTGCATTTTTTGTAACAAAATGAATGTTCATGTCCATTTATTAAAATTAAAAAAATGTATTTTTAAACATGTCAGGTTATTTTATTGAAAAATGTACATCTCAAATTGTGATTTGTAAATTTCCATTTTTATGTGATTTGGCTGTAGTGGAACAATTTTCTATTTGGCATAAATAGTTTTGGGAACAGGTTTGCTTCCCAGACTTTGTGCAATACTAAGGGTTTGAAATTCTGTTATTGTCTAAGGAGAAGAAATGATTGCTTTCAGTGATGTTGTTCTTTAGCTCAACACTCTTTCCCCCACCATCAGTAAAGAATTTATTTATTAGCAAATAAATCTGTTTGCTGCTTCCTTCACATAGCGGTAAAAAAAAAAAAAAAGGCCAATTTTTGCTATGTCCTTTTCAGCTTACCAAATTGCTATCTTGTGTGACTCCTAACTTCAATGTGCAAGGTACAATTCCGCTGTAGTCCTTGTTACCAAGTATGCCATGATTGAATATTGTGTGGCGTGTTTAAATTTATTGCAGAGAAAGAAAACTCTCAACAAACTTCCACATGCAAAGATAAATGTGTATAGGCACAATTAGCCAGTGCTCCTATTTGTGCTTAAATGTGGAAACCTAGCCATATTTTACATTGTTAGTTTTTTAAATGGCTTTTGTATGTGATTCAGACAAGGCAATTTTGCTTATTTGATAACTTTTAACTTTGCTTACTAAATAATTTGTTCTTGCTTACGTAAGTACGCTCAAATGTATTTTTTTTGTGTTGCTGTCACCAGAGATAAATGTGCATGTATCATGTATGGAAGAGAACGAACATTTGTTCTCAAGATTGCTTTTGCTAGGAGGGAGCTGGATGTATTCAGTTTTATCTTTTTGTGTTGATGGTGGCTAAAAGCATGAGATATCTTTCTTCACTGACAAGTTTAAGAGAAACAAAGGGAGATTCAAATATCCATGGAGATTTTTCCTTTGAGACTCTGATGGTAAATATCAAATAATGTTTTCCAAACCAGCTATTCCATATCATTGCAGAGTCAACAACTGCAAAAGCTAGCTTGTTTTTGATGGCAGTTTAGGTAGCAATGATCTTATCCTTTTTTCTCCCTCTCAAACCCTCTTTTTTGGTTTAAGCTTTTGGTTTTGCCTATTTTTTCTCTAGTGTTTATCTCATCGCCATTTTAGGAACTTAAAACAAGCCAAAATATTTATTTTTGTCTTTGAAGTATGTAACTAATGGTAATTAATACATAATTTTCTCAATTAGAAATCTTGCTAGCCTATTTATTTAATAACTGGGAAATACTGATGAATGAAAAATTTAAAAGTTCACAGAAATTGTTGCTTTTTCCTAACACTGAAGAGGAATTCTATTATGCAAAAGAACATGTCATACCACTCCTAAACGCTTTTACAGATTGCACAGTGCTGCTTCTTTACCTTTCACAACTTTACTGCCTTTTGAAATAGGCTTTAAGGAATTATATTTCTGTTTCCTCAACAAAACAAGAATTATCATATTAGCGATAGAAACATATGTCAGTGTTTTTAGCCGTTATCACACCAAACAAGTTATCTGAATCCTTGAACACTTTTGTATACCTATTTTATTTTGACAAATGTGAAAATGAGTGAAACAAGACTTAATGGGTGAAAGAAGATAATTCCAAGTGCATCATGGGCCAGGCAGGGATTTGTCCATTCATACTTAATAAAAGTATTTTTGTTTTAGAAAAAATATTTCGGAATCTGGGTGTGAGTGCAAATGCATATAGATTGTTGAACCAGATGCTTTCTCTGCAACACAGTGGTCTCCTTCATGTGGAAGCCCTGGGTGACAAAAGGAAGGATAAATGTTTTAAGAGCAATGGCTGAAAGACTTGGAACAAAGCTGATGGAGCAAGAAGCAGAACCTGTCTTCAGCCCTCTCAAGGAGACTGGAAGAGGAGTGGTGATGGAAGGTACAATTGATGTATCTGGGGGAGAGGAGCAGATGCAATGAAAGGATTAGCAAACAGACCTGAAATGTTACTGCATTGCTCAAGATGTAGTGACATGTTTAAGATGCATTTCTACCAAAAAAGAAAAATGAAGAATTGTAGGCTACTCATCTAAATGTGGAAAGGAAACAGTCTAGAAAAGAAAGAAGAAATTCAGATGGGACTGTGTGAGGTTTGGAGAAGTTTTGATGCAAGGCATAAGCTAGTGGAAGCTCCTAATGGCAATGGTGGCATGAGGATGGCTTGCAAACGGATGGGCAAGTGGTTGAAGTGAGTTGCATCAACAGATCAATTCCACTAAAGTCAGACCTTGCTATCTCTAGAACACTTTTGTGTCAAACTGTGAATGATGGTTACTGAGGGGAAGGGAAAGCAACCAGCTGGATGAACATTTGCTTCTCCAGAGGGAAAGATTGAAATTTTATGGGTTTAGTTATGTTCTAGGAATTAATTCTTGTTATTCTGTTCACTTGCCTTGTTTACTCTTTTTTTCATTAAAAATTTAAATGTTTGACTGTTTTACCTAAAGGTAAAGATGGGCAGAAGTGGTTGCTGTGAGTGCATTAGCATAATTTCCCCAGGTCTCTGCATAGGTCTTCAAGCAAGTGTTTACCTAGGAAGTCCCTTAAATTTGAATGCATCTGTGTTCTTGTCAGCTGAATCATGGCAGGAAGGGTTCACTGAAAAGTGATCTGGATGTTTGGTTGGCTGAAGGAGTGACATATTGATTCCCAGGGATAGCAAGTATAAATAATGCATATAAATGAACTAAATCCAATGCTGAATTAAGGCTCTGTTTCTGCTTTTGATGTTGAAGGAAGGAGAGGCAATCTGGATTTCAAAGGCATGCATATTTCCATGCACATTTCTAAACACAAGATTAGCTGGGACTCTTACATGTTAATATTCTGGTTTAGGGAAAGGTAACAGTAGTTAAACATGGAATGAAAGACTATTTCCTTTTTTTCTTTTATTAGTCTTGGCAAATATATTCATGAGCCTTTCTGCCTTGAGACAACAGACTGAGACACTCTTTCAAAAGCAGGTATCTAAAGAACCACGTGCTTCCAGTATCTACAGCCCTTACCCTCATATGCGAGCAAATACTGCCTGTGGTAACAAAGCTGTCATGCTAGCTCAGAATTTAGGAGATGTTTTATGCATTGCTGCACTCAGAGAATCCCCTTTCAGTAGAGTGGATTATAAAACCAGTTGCTGAGGAACATTGCTTGTGACATGTTTTAGGTGATGGCATTTTGACTGTTGTTTTAACATACATAACTTTGCCTTTAGCAATGAGTAACTGTTCCCGTTCTGCTGTCATCTCAGTTTTATAAAGCCTTAACCCAAAGAGCCATAGGGATGGAGCTTTTTTATTTATGTCTTTCTGTTTATGTTTATTATTGCCCTCTGGTTATTGGCTAAGCGGATTTAAATCTGTCATATTTAAGGTTTTACCTTTAAATTTGTTTTTTACCTTTCTAATCTGGAAGTTTTACTCATGTTGCTCTTACTATTGTTCGGTCTTGAGGAACTCTACTCATTTTCTTTAGGAAAGCTTTAGAAATTCTTGAAATTTGGCTGACAAAAGTAGTATTTCTCAGAAAAACTGCTGAAGTTGTCAGTTTGGTTCTCTTAGGGTTGTGAATCATTTAGCAGCAGTGTCTACAGATCTGTCAAATCTCATGCCTTATACATAGCATTCATTCATTTGGTCCTTGTCTATGGCTCATGTATTTTCAACAGTTCTACAGCTTCTCTTCTACTCTTTGAGCACTGACAGTAAGGCAATTGCTGACCATACAGAGAGTCAGAGGAAAATTTGGATTCTGCAGAGGTAATGACAAAAATATTGCCTTCCTTCAAGCTGATGGTGCCATCTATAGTGGGGAAAAGTGATTGTCTTTCCCTTTTTGTTCAACTGATCTTCCCGAGGGCTGGTGGAATTATTACTTTTTTCACGACAGAGAGGATCACACACAATGTACAGACAGACAAATGCATACAAGTGGTGAAAGACTACTCTTGAGCATTACTGAACTGACTTTATCATGTACTTTCTTTCCACTCTGTCCATTTCACTCACCATGTTGTGCCTTGCTACTTGGAACCTTAGCAATCAGTGCAACCTATACTTGCGCTCCTCTCCGAAGGCTTTGTGGGTAGAGATTTACATGGTTGTCTTCACTCTCTCCAACTCTACTCAGCTGGAGAATTGCTTGGCACATATGGCTCAGTTCTCTGCTGGTGTTATTTTGAGATAAAGTGTAATATGTTGCTCTGTAAATATGGTGGTTTGTAGCAAGAAAAATATCTGCCCATTCCTAATTCCCTACGATGGCATCTTGTTTTTTGGGATTTCTTGGCTGGAAATAAGTACACATTCATATTTTTACAGTGAACAGTGATACTGTCGTATCTTAGATACATGAGATGTGTTGAACACATGTAATATATGGAGTAGAAATATCCAAGTGGAAAGACAAAATACACCCCAGAAATTCCAAATATGTGTCAAACTCATCTGAAGTGTGACAGAAAACTTTAAGAATGCTGAATAAATCAGTAAGAAATAGGGGACAAAGGCAACTCAGTCCATAACTTACATTTTTTATTGAGTAGGTAGAGGAGGAAGAAATAATTGTATCAGTTTCCTATGAACAGAACAGGAATTAACAGAACATTAACTTAACAGAATGCTAAATAACCCTGTCTGTTGATACTACAGAAAATTTAAGGTGGGTGTTGAGTGTTGTGTTAGGGTTTGGCCTTAGTTGTTTGCATTTTAGGGAAGTGAGAGTTTGCTTTTAGTGGTTTTAATTTTATTTTCCAAGATCAATATCTGAAAAACTTGAGGACTTCAAGACTTGATGTAGTGAGTAAAGGCTAAAATTCAGGTTATCCTGAGACATCTTAGAGCACTGATATAATTTCTGTTGCTTTTTCATTGCTAGTGACATCTGTATTCTTGCAACACATTCTTTGAGCTACCTCATTGCTGTCCTGAATAGCTCATTATCAGGTGGCATGCAACAGTAAGAAGCTGTGTAAAAAGGAGTCAGAATGACATTTTGAGTAATTTGGGTCATTGTTGGATGGAAACGTAGTCTGATGTTTTATATCTGAGTCATGGCTATAGTAGAGTTTGTCAGGTGTTTCTTTTAATCTTACAGTAACATTTTTAACTGTTATCTGGATTAATATTGCATGCAACAAAATTTGTCGTGGTAGCAGAATTCCATCATCATGTAAACAAATCAACATAATGAGACTTGGCTTTTTTGTTTTTGAAACTTCTAATTTGGTCACAATTGTGATATAATTTCCCTAAACATAAAAACAGGATTAAACTGCACTGTTAGAGCTCTGGTTATAAATCCAGCCAATGGCCAAACTATGCAGTGATTAACTAGTTTCTGAAACTGCATAGATCTCTACAGATAGCTGTAACCTGCAAGGTGAAGTGATTGCTCATAACTACTGAGCATATATCCCCATACATCACTGCATGAAGACATCAATCCTTCTCAAGGTTAAAAGGATATTTCTCAAAAACAGCTCTTCCTGCAATTCACAAAGGCAATAATACAAGCAAGCTTTCATTTTTGAACACCTTCAAGATTACAGGCATTTTAAGCATGCAAGCCAGCACAAAAAATATGGGGCATAGTTGCAGAGTACATCACCTTCAGGGCTCATCTTCTCTTAGTTTCCCCAGTCTTAAACAGCAGAAATGTCTCTTTGATAGAACATGCAAATGTGGCTGCTACTTCCACCTTCTTTGCTTCTTTTGGGGTAAGCCTCTATTTCAATTTTTTTTTTCTGTATATATTCCTTAGTTTTGTTTGTTTTTCTTTTTTTTTTTCCTGGTTAGATAATACTAAAAAATGCATAAATGTAGTTATCTTGTGAATGCTTTTCCATATCACAGATGCAAGTTCTAATGAAGTTTGTTTCCAGTTCTGGTGGTGATTTAAGTGCCTGGCTGGATATAGATATGACCTTTTTTGAGGCCATTCCTTTCTTATTACTGAGACTTAATGCATGTAAAGTGTTGAATATTACATCACTGCTGCCACATCCATCCTTACTATGAAGAAAAACTGACTTCATAAATGAGCTGTGCACATATGAATGTGGATTTGGTTTCCAGTTTTGCCCAAAGTATTTTGTGTGATTTTGGGTGAAGAAAGTATTATTTATCCTCTGGTAAAGTGGCAGTTTCTATTCCTGTCTTGGACCAATCTGGGGAGAGCAAATCCATTATTATATGTAAGAAGTTCAGAAATGGCACTGACAAGGATGTCAAAAATCTAGACAAATAGCACAATTTTTTCTAGATGAAAAAAAGCTGCAAAGTTACACAATTTTATTCCTTTTATCCTATCTTGTGCTTTTGTTTTTGTAATTCTCTATTGTCTACATAAATTCTGTAATTTCAAAGCAGAATCTGGCATTACCATAATATCGAGGAGAAAAGGATGTAAAACCAAAAAAAAAAATTTTGTTCAGAATGTTGTAATAATGATCTCCAACTCCCTTTAAGCATGAATTCAATTCTTTCATGTTCCAAGAATGTACATTTTTCCACTCAAGATCACATAATGTGCTCTTAGATTCACTAGTTTCCCTAGAATGTACAAGAAAAGTAATTTATTATTTTGACTTAAAATCAATTTAAACACAATCCCTTTTGATCATTAGTATTTGTCAGACCATTTTTGTGTTCCTAGTGGTCTTAATGGAGCATCAGAAACTCTTTAAACATGCTAGCTCTTTGTTCAGCATCATTTCCAGATGGTTATTTTTTATTTAGGAATTATGGCTTAGAAACTGACCTCGATAGAGGAAGAAAATACTTTTTCATGGAAAATTTCAGTGGCAGGTAGCACAACATTGTAGAGGCAAAGTAACAACATGTTTTCATGATTAACATGTTTGAAATCCAACAAACTTTTCTCTTATTTAGAGATGTAATTGATATGTAAAAGTTAATTATTTTTCAATTAATAATTTAATTATTTTCTATTTAATGTGTCCAGTTAATATCAACTCTAATATAATTTTACTTTGGAGGTATATTTAGATGCATAGTTGTGGTAGTGTGTGTGAGTCTATTCTCTCAATTTTTAGTCAATCTGTAAAAGGTGTGTGAAAAATGTCATGTCCACCATGTGGTAGTTATGTAAGGGCTTAATGTAAAGCATTCCAAACTCAAAGGAAGAATTCTTCAGAGAGCTGTACGTCAAGTGCTAAGAGACCAAGTTAAATCAGACGATCAAGCTCTGTGTCTGCGTGGTTGTGTGGACACCACACATCCTGAGGAACAGTGGTGCCACTGTTTGTACACCACCAGAGAATGCCAAGGGAGGATGGGATGTTTAGCACAATCTGGCATGCTATCAGCGTTTCCAGGCTCCCCTACCCCCTGCAGTAGGCTGTCTACAACATTTCCTGTATTACCTGTTTTTTGATGTCACCTTTAGGCATTTTGATATATTCTGTAATGAGGACATTTTCATCCTTTATGAGCATTGAGCATTAGATGCAAATGTCATTCTGGCTCTGTACACACAAAATATTTTGTGACATGCTAATATTGTAACTTTGTGGAAGCAAAAATTCACTTGAGAATGCAATCACAGTTTTTGACAGTACTGATTTATTCTTAGTATTTTGTTCACATTATATCTTTTCCTGTTAATCTGTCACTACACTTGATGGATAGAATAAGGCACCCTTCTTGCTGTTTGCAGGTGTTATGTGAATTTGAGACATAAATCTATAAATATTTATTTATTTTCTCTTGGACTTTGGGGTTAAAGGCCCAAGATTCTGTAACTGCAGTCTTTCTTGACTTGCAACAATTATTTATAGATTTTTATAGCCATAAATGAAAAAATTTGAATTGTTGTATAGCATGTTTCTGGAAGCAAGACCAGATCATCTCTCTAAAAACTCTTTTCCCCTTAAGAACCAACTTAAAAATCAATGTAAATAACTTTAGCCTAACATAACAACTGTAATTACTAAGATTGAAGAAATTTACATGAATTTATTTCTTTTCTTCTAACAAGAAAGGACTGTGAGAATTGTATGAAATTAACAAATGGAAGATCAGGCGGCAGCATGAAAGGTAATTGATCTTCAGAGCAGGAAAACAGAATCTGTGTTTTTAATCTGGAAGCAAGAAGAGATGCTCAATGCCAAAATGAATTCTGTGTTAATTTTAAACTATAAACTTCTATGTTAGTATGGGAACACTGCAGAAGGGAAGAAATGTCCTGTAATGAATGTTTCCCTTCAGGGTTAGGTCCCTGCTCTGTTCTCCCCTGAGAATTACACTGCACTTCTACCTTCTGAGTTGTAGAGTGGCTAATCCCTGGGTAAATGCTTTGAAATATCTTCAAGTATCTCTTAGTCTTATCAAAACAGAGCCCTGTATGAGCAGGCTGATTTGGGGAGGAAGATGAGTATTGCACAATGGATATGAAAAAAACCCAGGTGGCACTTGGCGCGTCTTTCATCCCTTTGCCGGAATTAGTATTAGTAGAATAATAAGGTAGAGCTGGTAGAATAATAGATTAGAATAACACAATCCATAAAGAGGCTCCTTAAGGTCACAGGTGTTTCTTCACAATCTTGTTATTTTACAGATTATTAAAATATTAAACTGTTGCTTTGATTTAACAAAAGCTATTTTTGTTCTCATTGGTTTACGTGTTGTTTATGCTATGGTGACTTAAATAACTTTGTGCAAATGGAAATATTTATTTGGATTAAATTAATGAAAATTTTTGGAATTAAAAGCTCCAGGTCATTTAAGTTATCATTGGATAAATAATTTGCTTTCATTTAAAGCAAGTCAGTTCATCTCTGATCTAGAATTTTTCGAGCTTTCAATAATTCAGTAACATATCAGAGAGCCCGTGTAGTCACTGCTGTCACTCGATAAGCTGATATGGAGAGGCACCATTTTGCGCCATTTTGCTTGTGCTGGAGTTTCACTGAATCTTGGAACACAAACTCCACAACTCTATTACCAGTGCTACTGCTGAGCAACTGTTCAGTAACATCTAAAAATATTAGACCTGAGGATACTTTTACCGCTCTCCTTTCTTTTCAACTTAATAGTTTCAATAATATGCATTTTACAAATTGCATAAAAAATAGCCTTGAACTACAATCAACACAAAAAATATTTTGCTGAGTAATTTGTTGCATCTCTGGTTGACCTTATCACGCTTCTGTTTGTATTCCTCCTGTCCTGCAGAGTCATCTGTGCAGCTCTGCTTTGTCTGTGTTATGAAATGTGGTCTTAAGATTCTGACTACTTTAGGCAGAAACACACTCAGGATCTCATGTGGGATAGTAGATTAAGTAACATCCAGTGCATTATAAGGGTAGTTTATAATTTACATCACTAAATGGACTTAGCTGGTAGGTTAACTTTGTCATTCATACTGTACTTATTGGTTTTATGGCTCAATCAGTGGAACAGGAGGTGATAGACTAATACAGTACATATTTGTAAATGCCAAATTTTACTTAAAGATTCGGCACAATCTTAAAATCTTTTCTTTGTGAGCAAAGGAATACAGATTTTTATGAACATTTATGTTAGCAAAGTTAATACGAATATATTGATGGAAACAAAATACAAAAATTACAAGCAGTATAATTATAATTATACGCTGGGTGAGGAAATATTTTTCTTCTCTGTGTAGAGTAACTAATTTGAATACTACTGCAGAGACTAAATCAAGTATACCCCAAAGTCCTTGGCCCAGGGTCACACTGAGACTTAAGGAGAAACTGAGAATTCTGACCAAAGTAAAAGTTTTCGATCACACTTTTTGTTATGCCATGGGAAGCCTGCTTTGAAGAGAGGGAGATAGGTGGAAAATTAGGAGTGAAAAATTCCTGTGCAGTGTTCTGTGCCAACTTCTACCTAATAAGATATGCAGGAACATCTATATCCTTAATTTTGCTTTTCATCTTACTGATTATAGCCTGGCATGGGATTTTATGCTGCAGACATATGGCAGAATGGCTAAGATGAAGACACCTTTCAATATTTTGACAGGAGAAATTATTTTGGGGCTTTATAATTGTGTTAAGGAAATCCATTCCAAGTACAGAAAATGTAGCATTAACTTCTTCAAAAAGGGCAAAAGTTTGTTTTAAAGTTCTGAGCTTTGGATGAATAAAACATTCACGTACGCTTAATTTTGCTTTATAAATAACAATATGGTTTCAATTAAGGCACTTTGATTAAAGCACTCTGAGGTAAAGTTAAGATGGATTTGAAAATGAATTGCCTTCTTCTTTTAATGATGTTATTTGAGGTGGATGGAGAAGTGTTTTTTCTTGCTTGCTGACTCTACTTGGCACATACTCTGGTGAGGAACTGACTGATCTTGAGAATTTTTTTCTGAGAAAAAACAGAAAGCAATCAAACCTGGTCTGTATCTCTTTCACACTTTGGTTTTCTGAAAGTGTGATGTTATGTTGTTGCCAATGGCTGGATGTGGAATGTGGATTGGCCCTCTGATTTGCCCTGATGCTCCAGGGCATCTTTTCAAGCTGCTGTTTGGAGTTTTGGAGGCTCCAGATCTGCACTCTGTCACTGCTCATCACTATTATTTTCACCAAGATGATTAAGCAGTTTTTCCCAAGATGCAAGTTTTGCTTATTTCTTTTATTAATTTACCTTGATAATAGCTTCTAAAACTAACCATATGCAAAATTATTCATCACTAATATAATAATTGTATTATTTATCATTAGTATAATAGCTGTAGAGCCTTACATCAGGGAACTAATACACTCTAGGTGGGAAGCAAGCCAACTTAACTGTACGTCACCTGAATAATTTCCACAATAATTATTTTTATTTTTGAGTCAACCAAGTAACTCATCAAATGCTGTTGAGGTTTCTCTTCTAAAACTTTAAATTTTGGAGGTTTCAAACTTATAATTTGGCATTTGCCCCTTCAGTTGCTTTTGCCTCACCTTTGTTCCTATGGCAAAGCTGTTAGGCATTCTTGTTGCAATGGACAGTGAAAAACTCCTTTAACTTCTGATCTACACATACGGTTGTAGGCTCCTTGGGTACTCTGTTGGTTATTAGGTGTGTTGGGATGCTAATAGGTTAAACCATAATTCACTATTGACCTGATTTTACATTCTGAGGCTAAGGCGTGTTTGAACATCAGGTGGCCTGTATAGAGATTATTTTGGAGATTTGGACTTGCTTATTTTTTAATCTGTTCTGTGCATTGGTAGCTAAAATCCGAAAGGTTGAACCAGGTTATGAAGAGATGTAGCAAAATACATAATTTATTTTCAGTGAAACTTACAACAGAGTGTTGATTAAAAAAATCCCAAAACCTCATAGCATAGAAAGTTCATTATGAGGATTTTGTGGGAGGGGTATGGCAGAGGGCTTAAAACACTGGATTTTTGTCATTATCTCTGTCTCCTTGTAAGCTCTCTAATACTTCCCAATCCCTGCCACTGATGACCTTTGCTTAGAGGGTTGGATGGCAGCCCTTGACAGAGCCTTACAGCCAGAACACACTAATGACAGCTGAAAAATCATCCATATATCAGAAAAAATAAAAAGGGGAAGGATGAGGGAGAAGAAATATTTCCCTCTTTCTTCTCCCTCTTGTCTGCTTTCAGGTGTCAACTTGAAATACAGTTTTTAGCTCTGTTAAAATATAGAGGTAGAGAATATGTACCTATTTTTTAAAAGCCAAATCTGGTCTTCACATAATTTCAAATAGGCTTTTCCCACTATTCTGTAAATCTGTTCCAAATACATAAGGGCAGCATAGAGGTAGTGACATTTGGCTTCCTCATGAAATTAGAAAAAAATCCTCATTTAGGCCTTTACTTGGTCAATTTTTTTTTAATTTGAGAAAATACTTCAAAAGTAGACAGGCAGCAGTTGTTTTCACTTTATGAAGACTGTTCATTTTTTCAGAAAGCTGAATGCCTGTGTAGGGGACAGCACATCTGTCTTTCTCAATGGGTGGGAAGGAGGTTCCCAAATTCAGTGAAGTTCAGTGAAAAGTAGACATGTCATTTACTTCAGTATTTTTTAAAATTCTCCTTTAGGACTTCAAGCATTTAAACTTTGCTTCTTCATCTTAACTTTCTGCAGGCTTTAAAAATAAATTTTCATGCAATTTTTTTGTGTTTATTCGAGTAAAATTATTCCCAACCAATTGAAAAGTCCCAGAGTAGGTATCTAATAAACATTAGATTTTGCTGGATAGAACTAGAAAAATAGGATCAATAGCAAGTATTTGCAGGATGCTGTTGATGGTATATCACACCTTGTGTTGATTTTGTGTAAATTTTAGTTTTCACAGCTGCAAAACTGAAACGCAAAGAAAAAGAACTTTTGACTCTGCTTGTACTTATCAGTGTCAGTTGTAACTACTCAGCCTAGTATTGCATGCATGCAAAATTCACAAAGCCTTAGATAAACCTTTGGGAGAATTGGATTAAATGACACATGCAAAAAATATCTATTGCATAGAGACATAAGTATTCATCTGAATACTAAGAAGATAGATATATTCATTAAATTAATATACAGCTCCTGGATTTACACCTCTATGTTGTTAAGAAGGGTGGATATAGATGGATGTTGAAATACACTGTAGTTACAGCTTTGATTTATAAGTGAAAACACTTTTTGTAAAGAAAAAGATGACTATTTAGTGATTTTTAACTCTTGCTTCTATTAATAACAGTTACTGGAAGAGCAGTATGAGACTATCATGACATTGAAAAATAGTATGAAATGAATTAGATGAAAATCAGATATTTGTAGTAAGATTTAACTCCTTCAGATATAAGGGAAAACTAACCTACATTAAAACCCTAATGGCTTCCCCTGAGATTGTGGTATGGTGTAGGAGTGTTGTTGGTGAGATAGGTGGTATCCAATTTCTGCCCCAACATTTATTCAGGCAAGTATTACCTTGCATGTCCTCCCTCCAGAGGGGCCCAGAGAATGTGTGATCATTTAATGTTATCTGTCTAAGAAGATCTAGTCATCTAGGTTTCCTCTTTGGCAAGGTCTGGCAGCTCTTGAATGAGTATCTCTTTATAAGAGGTGGAATCGTCATCTGGGAGGATATTCTTCTACCCCTGGCTAGGAAAAGATACTAACTGTCTGACTGATTTACACCCTTGATTCCATGGTTTAAAAGCAAGGGAAAACAATTTAGCATTAAAATTCGTATGAGTTGCATGAATTAAAATAGCCCCTGAAGGTACTTTATCTCAAACTAAAGTTCAGGGTATTAAAAATTCAAAACACAACAGAGAAGTCAGGGTTGGTTGTTTCCCAATGCTGCCTGATAAAAACAAGGTTATTAGAGTTAGAAATCCATTGTCTATGAGTAACTATTGCCCTGCTGGGGAAAAATATACAATTCTAGATTCTTGTAATGAGGACTTTTGCCATTTTAGCCAAATAGGCAACTAGTCAGCATTCACAGAAAATATCAATACCAATAAGACAATTTTTAGGAGCCAGATTTGATACTATAGCAGTAGGATAATAATTCTCTACTTCCCCCTCCTGGAACCTGTCACAGGGGCACAGGGACATTCATATACATCCCTAGAATTAAAAATGGATGTAGTTGGAAAACTATGAAGTTGTTTGGTTTTTGCCCCCTGGAACTTGAATGTAACTTTGATGTTTTTATTAAATGAGACTTTTTTCCCCCCTCTACCTGTTTCATTTAAAGGAAAACACTTTGTAGGTATTTGGAAGAAGATAGTAGGAACTAAAATGCAGACTTTGGAAAATATCAGGAAAATTGCTAAATTACCCCAAAAGTAGGATGGTCATGAATCCAGATGTGTTTGACACAAATTCCACTACAATATAATTATTGTTTTCAACCAAACCTTTCTACCGGTATTCTTATGTCAGATTTCATTCATCTGAACAAGACTACAGGGAGTGATTTGATTTTAGAAACTTCCTTAGTATTCACAGGATAATTTAAGTTGGAAAGCACCAAACAGGGTCAAATCTTATTAGGTCTTTTGATGCTCTGTCCAGTTGAATGCTGAACATCTCCAAGGATGGAAATAACACTGCTGCTCTGGACCCTTGTTCAACTTTTGAGTAGTCTTACGGTTAAAAAGTTTTAACCTGAATCCTGATTGGAATTTTCCAAGTCACAGTTTACGTGTTTTTCCTCTCATTCTGTCACTATGCACTTCTTAGAGGAGGCTGACTTCATGCATCTTCACAGATGCTTTCCACTGCTACAGAACACTAATGATTTCCTTGACTGAAACTCCATGTGTGGGCACAGTGCTCCAAATACAGTCTGAATAAGGAGGAATTCCATTGACTAGATATGTTCTTCTCAAGGCAGTTGAGTATGACTGTCTTTGCTGCAAAGCCATGTAGAGACCCAGGCTCAACTTTTTGTCCACCAGGTCCTCAAGATCTTTTTCCACAATGCTGCTCTTCAGCCTGTTACTTCTAGATATAGGACTCTGTATTTGTCAAACTTCATGAGGTTTCTGTAGGGTCATTTTTTTAGCATCTGGGAATTTTCAGGGTCTCTGAAAAACATCTCTGCCTTTCTGTATGCCAACCACTGCCCTTCATTTATTATTGTTTATGAAGTTGATCTTGAAAGAAGTTATTTTGTTAAGAACTACAGTTAGATTTAGAAGTGAAAGTCTCTAGATAGCTCATGACGTACATTGTATTTTCCTTCAAGGCTTTAGTCTGGAAAGAATGACATTGATTCTCTCTCAGCAGACCTGTGTGATTGAAGCAGAAATTACATTAGACTAAGTTTCAGGTAAAAGGATGATACAAATATGCAATAGAATTGTTACTGGTGGTATAAAGAAAGAACAAATGGAAATGTTTCAGTATGAAAGTATCAGTGAAAATGGTGAAAGAAGAGATAAGAGATGTGTTGGTGGCATCTAGATCTAGAGATTTACATATGTAATGATGTATTAAAAAATTACAGTAACAGCTGTACACAGGAACTTCAAAGTTGTAGTTGTAGGCCTTTTGTTTTTTCGTTTGTTTTTTTTTTAACCCTTCAACTTTGACATAAAGTCCAAAGAGAATTATAAAAATACAGCACGCACACCTACCAGTTTTGAAAATTTTCTGACAATATCAAAAAGGCAGAATCTATTGTTACAGCAAAATGCTACAGCATCTACAACTGCTTATTTTGCTGCTGCTGTCATTGCTGTTAAAATTACTTCATATGTATATGTAAAAAATTCTTCATTGCAAGTGAATTGGCTGCATAATTTGTTGCAAGTTATTTATTTGACTTTGTTGTTTTGCCAGATTTTGTACCTTGAAACGTCATTCTCTTGGGAAAAGAGAAACAGGAGAGATCTTACATATTGGGATAGAGACTGTGAAATAACAGTGTGGAGGATGATTTTTTTTTTCTTGGTTCCAGATCACCCCAAGTAAATTTTAAAGTTTAGTTAGAATTTATTGATGCCCTTGGTCTAGACTATCTTTGCCAAATCTGAAGAGATGGCTCTCCAATAGCACCTACATCAAGTATGCCATGTGAGTTGTAATAAACAAGTACTTTTGTGGTTACCTTCATGTAGTTCAGTGCTAAGGAAGGGAAGAAGTGGTTCATCGGGTTTTTTCCCCTCATCTTTTTGTTCTTTGTTGACTGTGGCTCCATTTACCTTCGTGCTGTTCTATTTAGTGCTCCATTAATGTCCCAGCTGCTCTACTTCTGCTGTCCTTAAGATATGAGACAGTGAAAAAAGGGAATGGATGATATCCACAGAATGAGCTTCTGTCAATGGAAAGGGGGAGAAGGCTGTGGCAACCAGAAGTGAAGGCCTAGTGGAAACAATTAGCAGATCTGTACTACCTGTCTGATCTCTGCAGAAACAGGCACCGTACTTCTGCACTTCGGAGAGTGATTGTTTATTTTAGTCACCAACAAACACCACTCTTTTGCCACTCTTGCCATGTGTTTTGTCTTATTCCATAAATACCCTGAGAAAGGGGCACTCTGAAGTACTAGACAAGTACTTCAGACAAGAAAATAGGACAGCAAAATTTGTATCTATGTAGTTTGAAGTACTTCTGGTAGTTCCCAATGTAAGAAAAATCATTTGTTGAGAAGCTCACAAGTGAGTTGTTTAATATTTTTTCTGTTGTTTTTATTGTTGTTTGTAATAACCTTATCAGAAGCTAACATAACACAAACTTTGCACTTGTTTGTCCAAGGAATGCATATTCTAACTTGTTTGGCAGCTCTGTTAATTGCTGTCTAAAATAAGCAATATGACAGGAAAATTTTCTGAAATCTGTGTTTCGAACAGCTATCACCTTAACAAAAACTCCTGCTGTGATTCCAAGACATGTGGGTGTAATAATTTGCAGTGAAGTTTTTTGCACCTGGTTAGCTGTCACTGTGTTGACAAAAGAATGGAAGTGAAGGCTGCTCCTGTGCATTTCTGTAGCTGCTTATTTTTCTGTTTTTATCACATAAGAGCTAACAGCAAACAAGCCATGGTAAATATTATTTTAAGTAGTGCAGATGAATATTGATGATGGTGATTGTGGCAGAAAGCATATCTGTGGAAAATTTGCCCCCATAACTTAATTAGGAAGATTCTTCTCTTTTTCTAACATGCCATGCTGTGTTACAAGGGGCAATGCCTTTCTGTTAAAATATCCCTGCATCCCTTGTTTTCCATTCAAATATTTATGCATGTTTCAATAACACTTGATTTTTATTTATGTGTAAAAAGTGTAAACCTGCAAAGCACTCTAAGTCTATCATTTTAGCTCAAAACCCCTTGACCAATTTCCTTTAACCTTTCCAAAAGCATGCTTTCATTTTTGAAAGAATAAATTTGACAGTTTCAGCTGAAGTTGTAAATGTGTTCCAACAAAAGGTTCTGTGAAAGAAAGCAGTTTAAAGTACAGAGATGCATCTGCTTCTATGCAGTAAAATTATAGTGAAACAACAGTGGATCCTTGCCCACTCTTCTGCTCAGTTTGGTAAGAATCATGGCCAAATAAAGTTCTCAGACAGAAACAGGAAGGCTTGCATTAAATTCTGTGTGACTGCCACAATAGGTCGTAGGTGATAAAAATTTCTGGTATGATGCTATTAGGGGGGGAAAATAAGCTTATCCCAAGAATAAGGAAATCTTGCCTAATAATTGTGTTTATTGCTTTTACAAGAAAAATTACCTTACTGCATTAAGTACAGGACCTAATGATTCTTATATTCTTTAATAGGAGTTTTCCTCCAAGCTATCTGGTAAACAAAGTTAGTGAGTTCAAGTTTAGTTCATCTGAATCAAGCATCAAGTTAAAGCATCTGAATCTTATGCTTATGTTGTTTAATTTTTTTTTTTTTTCCTGACTGAGAATCCACATTTACGCTTCGAAGTGAAGTGGGTTTATTTTTCCTTACAGTGAGGATCCCAAAACCTACCTGTGGCCCTTCCCACCTGGATTGTATGACTCTACATATAAATTTTAGGAAAGATTTTACTAGGAGGAAAAATTTGATACTTAACTTTAAAATAAAAGGTTAGGAAAAAACCAACCAAACAAAAAATTATAAATCACTTTCTATCTATCCTGTCTCCTGTGTCTGGGCTTTCCTGCAAAGTTTAATGTCTTTTGTATTCCAGCAAAGCCTGTGTGTTCCTGTGGTGTGTAGTCCACCAGGAAGGACCAGGTTGTGTTTCCTTCCTGTTCCACTCAGAAATGCCTTAGTTTCTTTACAGTGCTGGAGACTGTTTCCATCCTTAGTTTCATAGTCTGCTTTTTCCCATGTCAAACTCAGTGTGCCTCGTCCCAAGCTAAAAAGCTTTTATCTCTTATTATCCTCTACAGAGCAGAAGTAATTTATTACTCCATCGTGAGGGCTTTCTGTGATTCTCTCATTTTGTACCCATTTTGAGTGGATAATACTTTCAAGCTAAGAAAAAAACCAGATGATATCCATTGTATTGACTCCTCATTGCTATTTCTATACTCTAAAGACAGATATCTTAATTAAATGTTACAATTTTCCATATGTGGGAAGCTTTAATTGGCCTTTGTAACATATTTTGGAATGCATGAAATGCAGCTCATTATATATCATAAAGGTATTAAAAGATCTTCAAATGTCACAGGAGACGCAGAGAAAAGACTTGATATTAGGGGAAGTATTGCAATACAGATGGTCTCACTGCTAAAAGTATATCACATGTATTAGGCTATTTCATCCTGTCTCTTTTCTTTTGCCTTATGTATATTAAGGTTTCTTTTTCAAGTCACTTCAGAATATTCTGTCTATCTCAGCTGGTGAGTGAACACGGTTTTCATTGCAAGGAATGGGGCAGAAATGAAGAGCATATATTTGCAAAACATCCTTTTGTTTTAATGAAATGTGGTGTCTGGTCCTCTCTGGGCAAAGGGATCCAGATGATCCCAGTAGACATTTTTGGACTCAGATCAGACTTCTGCACCTGATATTTGCTGTAAAGCCAAAACTTAATTTCAACTATAGATGCACAGTCGAGTGTCTGTAATAGTGATGCATGTGTAATAATGATGAGGTTGTTTGAAATTACATTTACTGCAGTTGAGATATTTAACCTTGCATCACAGGCAAATTTTAAAGGATCTAGGGTAATGGTGCTTGCAAAATCTTCTGGACAATAATGGACACACTGGGCAAGAACATAACTAACTACAGGAAAGTAATGTAATTGCATCTCCTGCCTTGCTTTTCTATTTGCTTAAATGGGTAATTCTTGCTGAAGGCTTTAACTGTTGGCAGCTGAAATCAAGTAGATTGTGGGGAATCTTGTGCTACCTCATAAATGAATATTTGAAGTCAGTGACAAGTAAGCCTACAAGGTTAAAAGAAGCAAGGATTGCTACAGAGCCAGCCTCAGATTAATTATTCTCTAGGCTTAATATTTTGATTGCTACTGAATAACCAGCTCATAAGTAACCACATTGTGGTGCTCTGTTAGGAGTCCTTTTAGTTGGCACTGGTTTTCATATCATAATATAATTGATAGCTTCTTGTGTCAGAAATCACTAGGCAGCCAAATAAACAATATGTCCTTCTGTCTGTTCAGGAGTAGTGTAATGTTCAGAAGTATTGATCCCTCATGCCAGATAAGGCCATAATGAGGATAATAGCAAATGAACCAAAAGCTATTTCAACATGTCTCATCTATTACCCAGAGAATTATAAAGTTAGTACCATATTGACCTTCTTGTGACATGCTAAAAGTTACTGCTGCCAGTTTAGTATTTTTAAATGGCTGCTCTTCACGGGGGAAAAAAAAAATATTTAGCTTTTCTGTGACTGGCTTACTTTTTTATTAATCTTCTCCCCACTGCTGATTTAAATGTGAATACTCAGCAATAAGGCATCAAAATCATCTTAACAGAGGATGGTAAAAGCATCTTGTTGGCAAAAAATTTCTGATTATGGAGATTTTGGCAGCTTTTTGTTTGTCATTTGCCCTGTCGCCCCCTTTCTCTCCCTTGTTTAATTCCTAATTAAGTGAATGTTTCAACTATAGCAGTGTTCTAGATTTAGGAGTCTAGAACAGGAGACTGTCAGAAATAATGCAATGACAGTCCTCTGAGTTCACTGCTCATTCTTAAAATCTCTCCCACTGAACTTCAATTTTCACTGAAATTCTATTCAGTTATGGAGAGCTTATTTCATGCTAATTATGAATTTTAAAAATTCTATCTGGAGCGAATAATATAGAATGACTGATTAGAAGTGAAAAGATTAAAAGACTCTCCATGAAATAAATGCATTTAAAAATTAAAATATATAATCATCTAAGTTCTGACTGTGCCCAAAGAGCATCTAATAATACTAGGAAAATATGAGTTGGTACGTGTTGTTAAACATCCAGTAGCTTTGAGACAGTAAGTAGATGAATAAGCTGCTAATGGACATTATTCTCAACTCATTGCATGGATTGTATTGGTGTTATCTAGAGTCTTGCCCTAATATTGAATGCTGCAAAGAACTTTTAATTCTGCCTTTGCTGCTAAAGAAAGGAATGACCTTGGAGGATGAGTGCTTACACTGCTCATTGGCATGTTTGGTTCCTGCCAACTATCACTCTTCCAGCTGCTGCTGCCTGGGCACAATTCTTGTGAGTTGTTTCCAGCATGGAGCTGGGTTGTGGCTGCTCTGGGATATTTTGAGCCAAGGACAGTGAACCCTGTAGGTACATACTGCTGTTTTGTGTGTACAGCTATATGTGCTGCTTGGTTCCTAAGGGGAGTCCCACATCTCTTATATTTAGTAGTGTAGCAGTAACCTTTGTGTTACAAGGTTTTCTTCACAGGCCTTTAAAAAAATTATTGGAATTAATTGGTAAAGTAAGAATATTTATGCGCATCTCTTTATCTTTTTTTCATTTGATCACTTTATAAGTTGCGTGAAGGAAGCTAATGTAACACCAATAAGTATTCATGTTTTAAAAACTTCTTTACTTTGAACTATATATTTTTATGTTTTTAGATTTGGCTTGGATTTAAGCTGGTTTTGTCAAAAATGCAAAATTCGATTCAATAAGTCTCTTGATTCTTTGCTGTCATTAATCCTTTTCTCCTCACATATCCCCATCTCTATCAAAATCCACCTTCAGTGCCAATATACATTAACTTACATGTGCAGGGCCCTACAAACTGGATTCTGAAAAGACCAAAACCAGTGAGCTGGACAACACAAATCAAAGTTTGGGCTCAAATTACAAAGCTGTTTATGAATTTTTTTTCCTTTTTAACTTAGTATTTGCACTGGGACATGAGTCGTTACTACTTTTAGAGGTGTCTGATTTCTCCCATAAACTGAGTCTTTTGAGCTGGCCAAGGCCATGGACTGTTACTAAAATAAGAGTTCAGAAAACTGCTTCCAAAGTTGCACAGCTAAGGACAGTTTTTCTTGTCGATACTGTTAATAGAAACCCATGGAGCCAAGCTTGCACAAAGCATTATCTTCAAACTTGAAATCGTTAATTGGTAAAGTCTGAGAATAAACCTCGTCTTCTCTGCAGTTCAGTTGACTTGCAAGTAAAGATTGTTCTGCTACAAATACTGAACCAGCATTTAAGAAATTGAATGTGTTAAAATCTTCCTACCTCTTTGGGTCTGGTTTTGGGTTTATTTATTTATTTATTTATTCTTAAAAGATTCTGCTTTTCACCTTACTCCTTGCAATTTCTGGCATATTTTCAATGGTAGCTTTTCAGCTGGATGTGTTTGCGTGGGAATTTTACTAAAACTAGTTCTGAATGATGTAAATACACTGTCTGGAATCTAGTTTCATGTATATCTGAAGCAATAGCGTGGGTATGGCCATGACTGATGTCAGAATTTTAGCTGGGATGTTTAAGCATACACATAAGTGCATAGGAACCTCTGAGTTTTAGATTTTTAATTTTTTTTCTTTTTTAAAGAACAATGAAACTCTTTTGAGTTTAAGTTGCATATGTGATTTTGTTTTTGTAGTGGTATCTCCAAATAATCCAACTCCATGATAGAAAAAGTAGTAAGCCAGAGAGTGATTGTGTGATTGTAGCCAATTTTGATCTCCAGTTAGAGAAAAGCCAATCTATACTGTGCTTTGTACGTAAATCTTGGAATAAAAGTTCTTATAATACCTTCTTGATAAAATTCACATGGGTGTATATGTTATTCTGGTTGGGTTTTTTTGTTTGTTTGTGGTTGGTTTTTTTTTTTTTGTTTGTTTGTTTGTTTTTCCAGATGGAACAAATGCATCAAGCTGAGCTTTGCATATTAAGCTTTTGAACAGTCTGTTGTGCAGTTTGTAGCTCAATGTAAAAATCTGAATCAAATAGCACACTTGTGTAGACTGAAGAGTTGTCAAAACGCAACTATTACATTATTACTTGAAAGGAAACATAAACCTCTCTGATACAGTGATGTAGACTTTAATCCTGCATAGGTACTATGTGCATGCTTTGTTTTATTAAAATCTACCAATAAAGCTTTCTGTTGCACTTTTTTTGGTGAATATACTGTTGGGTAAAATGTTATCCAAAAATAAACTCCATTTCTTTTAAACAGGAGCTTTATTTGGCTTTGGGTTGGAATTAAGGGGTTGTTCTAGCTACAGACTTTCTAAAGTAATGCCCCCCTAAAAATCAGTAATATTTGCTTCAGTTGAACCAACAAGACAATTCTAGACTATTTTCTACTAATTTGAGCTTCTTTACAATAATTTTTTTTGTGTTAATCTCAGCAATTCCAGTATCAACTTAGCGAAGAAACATGTAATACCAGTAGCAAGTTATAGTCCTCTGCAGCACTGATGGAGAAACATGTCTTGATATATGCAAGGCAATCCCCATGGAAATTTGAGATTGTAATAGAACAGAAGAGAGCAAGAAAAAGTGGATTACATTAAATGAAATTATTTAGAATACCCTTAAGGCCGTTAAGAGCATTTGAGAGAGAGAAATCTCAAATGTAACAGTGTCTAAAGGGTAACAGACTAATTTTTTTCTATATTGAAATTTCGTATTAATATCGCATTATTCACATGTAATGGCAAGAAAGCCATGGTGTTCTGGGAAATCTTCAGGAATGTAGAAAATGTTAAATGAAACTGTTTTCTTTCCTTGTGTTGATATTACTCAATGGGAGCCGTGTATTTATGGTAGTGTAGGAGGTGGTGTCATATTTTTAAAGAATGATATCATCTCTTCTGAAGCCAAAACACTCTTTCAAGTGATGCCATGAGAAAAGAACTGCGAAATTTGAAGGTTGGTTTTTTTTTCCCTCTGATTTTATGAACTTTATTTTAAAGATGAAGTATTTAGTACACTCTGAAGTGAGAGGAAGCCACATTGAACAACTTGGAACCCAAGTATTATAAAGGGACACCACCCCTCCTGCTCCATGAACCTTTAAACTGAGTTTTTCTTCAGTGACAATTGTATATTTTTAATAATTCTGAGAACCAGATTGTAACATTTTGAGTTCTAAATTGAAAGATGCTTTTTGTCCCAGTTGCCAGATTACTAGATAAAAACCCAAGCAAGCCACTTTTCATAGCATTTAGACCGTTTGATCTTCACAGTTATCTAAATATAGGCACAGCCAATCTCAGCAATCACATCTAAGACACTCAGAAGTGAGAAGAGGCTAAGGGATGAGACAGTAAGAAGTTCAGGCTTCCGTTTCAGTTGAGAAAATCATATATGTTATACTTCAAAACATTTCAGAGTCTATTGAAAAGCTGGTGAAAATTAGGTGCCAGTCCTTGCATCCTACTTCATTTCCTATGTGAGGACTTATGTTGTTGTTCTGCAAGGTTATTCTTTACTGAATTGTACTTTGTGTAAAGCTCAGAAATAAGGTTTACATGTATTGTTAAATACTTGATCATCTTTCTTTCCACAGAGTATCATCCATAGTATTTTAGTTTTGGCATTATGGTTTAATTTCAGTTGATGATAATAAAGAGATGGCATTTTTCAGGATGAAAAATCCCAAGTAGGTGGTATTTCTTTAACCATTGTCCCAGCAGGGTGTTTGCAGTTTATCTTAATTCTAATGATATTCAAATAGCTAAATTCTAATGATGTTCAAATAGCTAAACCTCTGTTGACCTAAGAAGAGTCTACATTTCTTTTGTTAATTGCAGAGATGTTGATGTTTATTGGTTTAGGTATGTACCAACCTTTTTTGTAGTTGGAGCCAGTATATACATTCTCCCATCACCCACAAAAGCCTATTTCAAAAGGTCTTATTTCAGTCTGTGATAGAAGGGAACAGTGGGGGTATGAAGGGAAAGAATCCTGCCTCAAAACCAGGAGGCATTTGTTAGTCCTTGCATTTTGGGCTTTGACATTGTCAACGTCAGTGAAACTAGTAGAAATGTTGTTATTAAATACTGACCTCACTCATAGTGAAGCCTACACTCAAACTCATTTTTTGTTATCAGCAGTTGACGTACTAGTGCAAGAGAACCTGCGGAGAAACATTCCCATCAGCCAGGCACAAGATAAAGGAGGAAGTGCCGAAGAGGGAATGTAGATAAGAACATTCCACTGACGTCTCCTCACATCCTTGGAAGTCACCTGTAAAACTGGGGTCTCGGACCTTCAGAGATATGAGGGGAAAAAGAGGCAGCAGCAGCTGAGAAGCTGTGGAAACGAGTAAGAAGAGGGACAAGATGTGGGCAGCATGGGACTCTAGGACAGCAGTTGTTGGCAGCAGGAGAGCTTCAGAAGTCGGCTGGGATCCCTGAACCCAACCTCAGTGGTCGGCTGCTGGTGCAGTCACTGGCCATAGACACCACTTCAGGCATAGGAAAGAGTAGGGGAGAAATTGGCTACCTGGGAAAAGTAGTAAACATCTTCCTAGCTCTGAGATCAAAGGATTTTAAACCTCTGGATTGGAGGAGGAAGGGAAAAGTTGGCTTTACTGCTAGGAGGTTTGACAGATCAGGCTACCTCTTATCAGCAATAGCAGCATCGTGACTTGTTTACTGAGAAAAGAGCCTTTCCAAAGAAACTGGCTGCCACTTGAATATTTCTCTGCAGGTCTCTAGCAGTTCTGAAAATTCATGAATTATGAAAACTACTAAGGTCTGAACACACAATACAAAACATAAATTTAACTTATTTTAAAAGGCTTTAATGATTTATTTTTTCTGTGTTTCCTTACAGTGGAATGACACTGCATTAAATCTTATTTTAATGCTCTGGAATGCAAAAAGTACTTGTCAGCATTATTTGTTTCTTTTTACTGTATGCACCATATGTTTTAGAAACACATTGTTTAGAAATATGGGGGATTTGTGAATATTAAAAGCTTAAGCTTTTATTTATATATTTTATTTAAAGATAAAGGTTGTTAGCATTTGATAGCAACATCTGAGCAGAAGTGTAGCAGTAAATCAGAAGAAGAGGAAAACCTTTGCTTATCCATTTGCCAGTTCAAAGGTTGTAAAAGAGGAACTAGAGCAACACTGTGGCTTGGCCAAGTTAATGTGGTGTGACCTCTAACTCTGCAAATAGGTCTGAATATAAAATTCAGAGGTTTTAATAAACAATGCCATTACCATATACATATTAATTTATATGCAAAGACACAAAAATTTTAGAGAAAGTTGTATGTGCAGTTGGCAAAAACCAGATGAACATATATGTGTATACTCATGTCCTGTGACCAACTGATATTTCTCTTCTACCAAATGATTTTCTCCTACTGTTTTTTTACAGGTTTCTTTATTCAACCTATTTGCATAAAAATGTGTTTTTGTAGGATTCGTACTCTTATGAAACTAATATCTAAAACTTTAGAAATTTTTGTCCCACTTTTATGGAAAAGTAAAAAAACCCCACACATATTAATTATGTGGGTGAAATTGTGTGTGAGAGTTAACCCTGACTGTGCAATGTATTCAATCCCTTTTCTAATTGCCAAAAGGCAGTTTCCTGCAATTTTTGTGGCAGGAGCAATTTTAAAACTCTCCCAGCATGGAGTAGTGGTACCTGCTTAAGGGGATGGAGGTCTAATATACAGAGGGTTTTTTTCCCAGTGAAACTAAAACCAGTAACAAAATGCATTTCTTTGTCTTTAGAGGAGATTAAGTATCAGAATAATCAACAAGTAACATAGTGAAATTGTTTAAGATGACATGCAGTTAGCTGCAAGGATTCAGTTCTTGATATTGGCAAAAGTGTGAGGCATTTGGTAAAATATTAACTTATGTATACTTGCTCCCTTACATGCTTTTCTTATGTAAATATGAAGTTGGGTTTGGTTTGTTTTTTTTGCTATTGGAGCACTAAGGAAAAGCAGTGAGTGAGCAAACTAAAGACTGAGCAATAAGTGGGACAATGTATGTGGCCATGACCAGTACAGGATATCTAGTAGAGCAGATGAATTGGAAGCAGGAGAGATTCAGTTTCTACAATGGAATAATTTAAGGAATTCTAAAAGCAAGTAATGATTGCAAGATAGGGTCCATATCTTAGTTCTGTTTGTACAGTGTAATGTGGTAGAGCTGCTTGAAACATGGCCAAACAGATTCACAAGAAAGCATTAAGGAAAAAATGTTTTGACATGTTTTTGAAAAATTTCTTTCACTCCAATTAGGGAGTTGTGGAAATATGACCATTGTATTGCAGAATCTAGTGATTTACAGCTGCAAGAATGCAAGAGCAGAATTTTCATCTTTGGAACGGTTCTGCAAAAATAAATTGTCTTATTCTGTTGTGTGCTTGGTAATGACAAGAACAGCGCCCTGTTAGTAAGTCAGACTCTTGTCTCAGAACAACTTTTTACAGAAGTGAAATGAAAGCCTTAAAGTAGAAATTCAAGCCCTGTATATATAATGAAGGAATAGCTGATGATTTTGGTGAATCATGCTTTCCTGCAGCCTGCATGCCCTTATCTGTCTTCTGAAGTGGGAACCTGGTGTGCCACTAGTTCTTGTGGATACATTCAGAAGGTCTCACTTTTATACGTTGCAACTTGGCCAAGTGCTCTGTGCTGCTTTACTTAATAAGAAGAGAGAAACAGATTTGCAAAAGGCACTGTGCTTGGTTACAGGGTGATAAAATAGTTTTATCCTAACTTCAGACTTCTTTAGTTGTTCAGATATAGACAACAGTGTGCATTTTCCTGAGGAGAAGGTTAGTGAGATAAAAATATGACTTACGTGCCTGATTTTGAATTGTTCCTTTGTATCAAAGGAACAATTTGTTACCATATAAAATTTGATACCTTACTAGTGCTGAGGGCAACATTAGCACATGGAAAGCCTTTACAGAATTGCAAAGTTTCAAAGTTTTCATTGTCTGTTTTTATCTGTATGGTACAATTGAATTCTGACATGCAGGCATGGTGCATTTTTTCTGTAGAAGTCTTGGATAATACCTAGTAGGGAGAGAACAAGGTCTCTTTGTATGTGCTTGCTCCAAGTGGCCACAATAAGGCCACCTGTGAAGGTTTCTTTAATTGTGCTTCTGCTCCTTCTTGGCAGAAGAAATGCAGAAGAGCGAATGTAACAGATGCTTGAATGATTGCTGTTGTGTTGCTGTCTTGGAGCCCTTCAGCTTCTCAAAGACGTTCTCTTGCATTTGCTGCACCTAGGCTGTTTCTTGAGCTGTCATGCTTGTCAGTAATAACATAGGGCAAAGATATATGTGAGGGAAAACATGGGCAAATGACACTACTGTAGAGCTGCAGAACAAATTGTCTTGTCATTCACTTGGATGTGTATGAACATGTACAAGCACTGCCTTCCCATTTACTTTGAGGTATGGTGACTTTATTGCAGAGCTTAAGTTGTTCTGCATACATCAGACCATTATGCTTGTAGTACCCCTGCTCACTATTATCCTTCTGACTTTGCAGATGGATGTAATCTGAATTTCTAGAATGTGTTTTGTCCTAGGGCATGTATGAAGTCTGTAGCTGATAGGAGAGATTAAAAAAGTAGCTGTGTGCATCCTGCTTTTGTACTTTGGCCATTTAGTATGAATAGCTGTGTTTTCCCCAATAATTGTAGTGTATGCATGATGCTACTGTTTGCCATCTAAGAATTTTGCAGACAGGAAAGAATGGTTCAATGAAAAAAAATAATAACCAAAAAAAAAATAGTGTACAATAACTTGCTCTGCCTTACATGTAGTCAGACCCAACATCCACACTGGAGCAGGGGATGGACTTGTCCCTCTGAGGAGGAAGCAGTGGCAGAAACAAAAGGTGATGAACTGACTAGAACCCCCATTCCCTGTCTCCCTGACCTACTGAGGGGAAGGAGGTAGAGAATCAGGAATTTAGGTAAGCTTGGCAAGGGGGAAGGTATTTTTTTACGGTTTTACCTCTCATCCTATTCCGAGCTTGGTTGGTAATAAATTCAGTTAATTTCCCCAAGCTGAGTCTGTTTTTCCTGTCGTGGTTCGTGGCGAGTGATGTCTCCCTGCCCTTATCTCAACATTTAAGGTTCCATTACAGTCTCTCTCTCCCGTCCAGTAATAGGGAGGGGAGTGACCGAGTGACTTTAGTGGTCACCTCACAACCAGACAAGGTCAAATCACCATGCAGGTCCTTTCAACACTGGTCTTACTTCTGAGTTTTGTACCATAGGTATGCTGTGACCTATCTGCCACTGCTTATTTTGATGCAGGGTTTCTTTTATTTTGTACCAGAACAACCTTAGCAGAAAATTGTCCCTGAAACAGCCCAAAGATGTCAGCTGGCAACCTGCTGCATGCTTCCCTAGAGCATATATTTGCTGTGAAATGTGACAACTCAAATAGACCATGCTGGTCAGCCCTTTTTCCTCACTCCCTGGTTCAGCTGAAAGCTTTCACAGAGCGGGATGCCCTGTTCCCAACACTTAGGACTAAGGCATAATATTATCTCTGCCTGTTTGTCCCTGTCCCTAAGCTTTGTGTTGACAGTTTGCATTTCTGCTTTATGAAGAGGGCTTTGAGACTTCCTGGCAAAGATCAATACTTTCTAATTACATGACATGAAGTGCCTAGAAGAGAGTATGGACCCATCCTGAAGGTGGTGGATATATCTGAAAGTGTGTGGGGTTAGGCTTCTTCTCAGGGCACAGCATGGCACGCGGGTCAGAGAGTACAGTCAGTGGTGCTTACTTGCCTCTGACAGGTTGCCTCTGTCTGAACTGAGAGATTTAGGCAGAAAGATGAGGTCAGCTGGGTCAGAGCCTGGAGAGAGAAGACAGGTAGATCTCTCCATCTAGAAGAGCTGCTAGATAAGGAGAGAGATGTAACAGCTGACTTGGAGGAAAAGACTACATGGAGCACCAAAAGGGAAGCCTCAAACAAACAGAACTGTAGCCAGACTGTCCTTGTGGATTCCCAACCCTGGTAATTGCCTTCAGGTCTGGAGCTCTAAGATCCCCTCTGTGGATGAAGTTGTCTTGGAAGGTGGTCCCAGGCAGGTGTATCCATGCATTGGCTCTGATGCATGTCTGTGCTTGGTACAACTGTCACTTTGGTCATGTCCAAACCTGCTAGGCTTCACTGCCTTCCAGCAGACTTTGTCCAGTATCAAATTCAGCTGCTGAGTGACAAGTAGGGAGATGCTGGTGAAGTAGCAGCTGTTTATATGCAGGGTGGCAGTTGATGCTGTCTTTGGATGGGAGTCACATATAAAACAGATTTGGATCCACTGTTGATATTATTCTCTGTCACTTACAATGTCAGGTGAGAGTTGGAAAGAAATATTTTTATATGAAAACCAGAGGAAATGGTGCAGGAATAGACTGCATCTGTCCTTTCCAAATTCTTTTTGCTTTGTTTAGTGTGGGGTGACATTTTTTAAAGTATTCTAGGCAGGACTCTGTGAGGGTAGTTCAGAGAGCTCCTAAAGATTAGACACTGGATGGATGGACAGAGACTGCAGCTTGAAAAAAAGCTGTTGGGAACACTGTAACAAGGTATGATAGCTACAGGTCAGAGGGGTGTTGATCTGCTTTCAAGGTGGATTTTTAGGAGTTTCTCGCTTCTGCTATAGTGGTATACACCATCCATGTCTTGTCTCTATTTTCTTTCCTCAAGCCCTGCAAATCTGGTCACTTACTTTAAGCCTTGAAGCTGTTTTGAATCTTGCCACCAAAGCTTTTCCATCATAAGAATGCTAAACTGAAGTGTCTGATGAGAAGCCTGATTTTAAGAGCCATTTGTTACATTCTATGTCTTATTCTGGCTATTGTTATTCCAACCTTGTAGTAAATTCTTCCCCTTCCATATTAAGAATATGCAACATTAAGTGGAAAAAAAGTTAAATTCATTTCCATAGTGGTTTGAGACTACATGTTTGGGTTTTTTTTTTTAGTGCTGATATTCTCCACTGGTATTTTTTTCAGAAGTTGGAATAGCATGAAAAATATACAGCAAAGAAAATCTGTTTGGAGGGGTGTGCCTTTTTGGGACAAAATGAGAGAAACTAATACAGGTGAATACAAGTCCTGACTATCCTCTGACAGTAGAATTTGT
Source organism: Illadopsis cleaveri (assembly GCA_013399915.1). Taxonomy (NCBI): domain Eukaryota; kingdom Metazoa; phylum Chordata; class Aves; order Passeriformes; family Timaliidae; genus Illadopsis; species Illadopsis cleaveri. The sequence continues at coordinate 92,548 of VXBB01011140.1, read as the reverse complement.
TAATTTGGCTGGTCGAACACCCCTTGGATAGAATTCTACCTTTAAGCAGTGGGTCATTTATCCCAATAACAATAGCTGTGGTTGGGTAACTGTAGCCTCAATAAATATAAGTAATAACTTTGTGCATACATTCCATAGGAAGAATAGAAACAATGTCATGTTAATGCAGCAAGCATATGGGTAGCTTCATTGGTTTTTTAAAAACAAGTAGAAGATACAGAAATTTGATGATAAATTGAAAATCAAGAGCTATAATAGTGTACATCTGTGAACAAGAGTTTGGTTAAAGAGGCAAGTAAAAGAGTGTTGGAATAATTTGGATAGTTCAGTGTCATATGATTTGAAAGAGGAGGAGAAGACAAGTTCATGTCTTGATACTATACATATGGGATTTTTTTGAAAAATCATTAGTGGCACAGCTGTGGAAAGGAGAAAGCAAGATGTCTAGTAGGAGGAGGTAGATATACAAAAATGCATTGAAGTGATATAGGCTAAGACAGCTGATCCTTTGTAATGAAAAGTCAGAGAAGTATGAAGTATCACCTCACAGACATTATATGACAAATGTATTTTCTCACTGGGCCAATTACCTGTTAATCTTAACCTAACACAGCTGAGCCCAAAGTTGAAAAATCCTTCTCTTGTGGCCATACAGACAAGTTTGTGTGACTTATTCTGACTGTTTTCTGTCATTATTTTCCTACCTGGATTCCTGCTAAGCTCAAAAGCATGCAAAATAAGGACTGAAAAATTGCTTCAGATTCTCCCACTGACTTTGAGTTTATAAAGACCTGTTTCTGAGCATACCAAGAAGTGACTGCCTTAAAATATACCTATTCATTCCTAAACTTCCTCAGAAACAAGAAACTAGGCTCCAATATCTGTCTAATCTAATGAAAATTTACAGAGATGTGTCTGAACTCCAAGCTGCCTCATCTCTTTGATTTTAATGTAACTATAATAAAGCAGTTGGAGTTTAGCCTTGTATTAATTTTGAGGTAATGAAAACTAGTAGCAGTATGAAGGTGGCAGATGCAGGTAGTAACACTGGAAGTCACTCATATCCGACAGTTTACAAATGCATTCACACTCATGATCAGCATACTTGTGGGCCTCCCTTTTGAGCACTGTGAAAATGACAACATACATAGGGAGCATTCCTTGGTCTGTTTTCCATCTTACATTCTATACTGCTGTGGAATGTAAGATGGAAAACAAACTCAAAACATGGAGTTTGGCAGAAAGTCACACAGCATAGATACTGAGGAACCATAGTGATGGAAGGCAACAGCATAATATGTTTAATATTTCAGTACAGAGTATTTTGATTGTTAGCTTCTTGGGAGATTGGCTAATTGCGTGTTTATCTTCTGTGTAATTTGTTACTAAATAAGCTTTTAAAAGCATAATTCTGGGAAGGAGCCAGTCTGAATCTGATCCATGCTGACAGCATAAAGCCTACTGCAGTTATGCATTAATGCCTAGCCTTCTTTGCTGTGCTTTAATGGAATTGTGTAAAATGGTTTGGATGGAATCCAAAGAGGAACAAATTTTACCAAGAGTTGCTAAGTCTTTTTCTGGGGTTTCAAGCAGCTTACAACGGGGAGTGGGATGGGAAGCAGTTTTACCCATACTGACTAATTAGTAAAATTAATATAATTACTCTGCATGTATATAATGATACTAAAAGAAGCTTTGTGGATTAGCTAGGAGAGCAGGTTTTTGAAGTTAGGCATAGCAGAGCCTTATACTCCTTCCAGTTTCAAGACGCTTGATTAATCTACTTCTTCCAGTCAAACGGTCTGGCCTGGATAGAAGGAGTTACGTGGTGATGGTGAGACTGTGACTTGACCATAAAGTGACTTAGCTGGGCTTTAAGGCTTCTCTGATCCTGTCAACCCTCCCATGACTGTATGATATCAAGGGCTGAAAAACTGATAAGCTTACTGTGATAGCTCACATTTGTTGCAAACACTTAGATAAGCTAATTATGCATTGAAGGCATTACAACGGATCTGCTATAATTTTTTCGATGTGTCTCTGCCTTTATGACACATCAAATACCATATTTTCTGTCGATGACACAAAAAAGCACGAAAATTCCATGGACCATAACATGGGATATAGTAGCCCAACCAGATAAGATGCAGAAATACTGTATTTAATTTTTTAGTATGTTCTCTGAAGTCTTGTTTTACAGTACATTCCTACTTGAGCACATGGAATAGAGGCTGCTATGTAATCAAAGTAGTGTACGTGTTTCCTTAACTAGGTCTCAGTCATTCCAAGCTTCAAAAGCTCCAGAATTCCTGCAATTTGCATTTCTGTTTTGTAGCTGATAGCCCAATAAGAGGGTTTTTTCAAGCTAGCACTTACACAATTCCAAAAAACCAGATCATTAGAATGATGCTTTAAAGTGCAATGTATAAAAGTATATAGCTGAGTGTTTCCCATTTTTGCTTCAAAGTATATAATTTTCTGCATTTTATTACATAGATTTTTCTCTGTCTCTGGAATAACTTTTAAAATTGTGTCTTAGAGAGACAAAGTGAAAATATTTCCTTTATGGGGGATTTATATACTTTAGATAGAAAAACCAAAAGCAAATATAATAGATTTCTTAAAGTGTCTCTGAGTGCATACTATCATCCAAGTGGTAAAATTTGGCAAGCAGGGGAATGGAGAAAACAGCAATAATAATCTTGAAACATTCTGAGTAACTTTTTAAATATATTGTTTAAAAAAAGGCATCCTAGCCAGCTGACAATGTTTAGAGTTTGGTGAATTTTCTAGGGTGTGTATCTTGGTGTAAAATGTTAAATTGCATATATTTTATTTCCATGAAATCTTGTCTGCTGCACTTGGTCTCCTCCCTCCTCCCTCTGCCCTCATATTGTGGGTGGTGTGAGGGAAAGGGACACTTGCCGAGGCAGAGGATGGTGTTGGCGTTTTCTTCCCTGAGCCAGTATTGACTGGATGAAACTCTTGGAGCTCTGTAGCTAACTGCTGCTCTGTTTTCTGCCTTCTCATGTTTTCTCTAAAGCTGGTGAGCATAAAGACATCTGAAAAAGTGCATAAGTAGCTTTGCTTTTCAAACTATATTAGTTTCTCCCAGCTTTATGCCTTATGAAGTTTCTCTTGATTTGAATCTATTTGTACAGGCTGAAAATGGAGACAGTTGTCAAATACCTTCCATGAAAGTATGCCATTAGTGGGATGAGGAAGGAAATGTGATGAACAGAATAGTCTTTAGTCAAAATTTGCATTGGCCTGTGTGAAATCACAATTTGGTGTCATTTGGTCTGTTTCTGGTTTTGTTACTGTAGTCAGTACAGTGACCACAGAAGGAACTGTGCAGAGAATGGAGGGATCTGTTCATTGCAGGAAGCGGATATTTACAGGACAGAGTTATGGGCTGTGACACACTGGTGCAGTCATCAGAATGCAGCTCACACAGCCACTTATTAATGCTATTTATTGCTGTGTGGGGATACTGACTTGGAATCTTAGCTGGCTATTTCTAGAAAGGATAGACACAAATGGTACGGATAGTTTTCAGCTTGTTAAATTGACACTGTCCAATTTAGAACTGCAATTTCTTCACTGTAATAAGATAATGAAAATAATATTTCCTTTTTAAGCCAAGATCTGTAATGCATGGCTGGGATGAAGAAACTGGGAGATTGGCAAAAACATTCCCGAATGTTTCAGGTTTGCAGATATTTCAAAATTATCTGTTTCAGTGGAGATTCGAGTTACCAGTCTGGTTACTAGTGACCTGTGAAATTGAGTGGCATTTAGTACTTGTCAGTTGGACAAGCAGTCAAGCACCTCATCCCAAAGACATTACCACTTTTTTGTTCCTTTATGGCATTTTCCAGTGTTCTGTTCTAGTCTCTAATATCAGTCCTGGTTGGTTTTGTTTGTTTGTTTTTTTGAGAGTTTTTTTGAACTGCAGGCATGGATTATCTGTCTAATCTCTAGAATTTCATAAATAAGCCCTACGAGTCAATGGTAATCTTTACTGAAAAGAATTGATTGGCTATTTCAAGAATATTCTTTACACAAGACCCTTCTAAGTAGTTTTTTCATAAGAACAGTTTAGGTTTAATAGTATAACAAATGGAAAAATAGTTTAAGGGATAGATGATTTTCAAAATACCTGTATTTTATTTCTGTTGCCAAAATCTAGTTTTCTGTCTAAGTGTTTATTTTTGTAAGTCTCTGGCGTGGTAGAACATTTTGATTGCAATGTCAATTTACTTGGGGCTGCAATGATTGGCAAGTTTAAATTTTTCTATGTTAAACAAGCTTTCCCTTTTATTAGCATAATGAGATGTGGAACGAAATTGCTCCTGAAACTGAGAGCAGAAGAATGAGATTAGTGGATTTTCGGATAATAGAGAGGACATTTGTGTTAAATTAATCTGCTGGGTTCTATATACTTAAAGAAATTACTATGAAGTGCTGCCTGAAGAAACCTTTGACTTGATTCTCCCCAGTGCAGTTGAGAATAAGACCTGTTCTCAAGAACATCTTCAGGGAAAATGTGAAAATTGGAAGTAAGTTCAAGCACACTCCAAGGATTAAATCTGAGAAAGTCAATTTTCTACACAAAGCAGGGATATGTTTTACTGGGTTGTATGTTCTCCTTGTGTGGTGGTAAACAATCTCACTGATAAATAGCAAAGTAGTGGAATGTGCCTTTAATTTCGAGACAGTACATGCTTTTGTTAGATTAAATGGTCAGCTCAAGTGCTTTACTGAATCAAGGCTTGTATGATGTCTTGTTCATCACTGACAGTGTGCAGAAAAAATATTAAAGGTGCTGCAAAATCCACTGTATGGCTCATCTGTCACCTTGAAAAGGTCATTCACTTTAAATTGCGACTCAGTTGCAATTGAGACAGGAGCAGAGCCTGTGTGGTGGCTTGAAAAGCTCAGGAAAGGAAATACCTATTGTCATTATTTAAAACTGATGCTAATAATTCTAATGCAATTAAAGTGAGTTGAACTGTTTCAGTGATGTCCAGGCTAGAGTCTCTGGCATCCTACATTCCTTGTTTCTGTGCATTACTCAGCTGCTTACCTCCTGTAGCAGCTACAGCAGAGTTAACGTGGTGAACAGTTCCAGCCTGAGTTAGTTCTGAGGAGATGGGCTCCAAATTGTGCACTGAGGGGCTGGTGCATCTCAATAAGGAATACTGTAGCCAGGAACAGGCACCTGCAGCTGTGGGCAATTTGTACTGAGAAACTTCCAAAAGTCATTCATGTTTTTCCTTTGTACTGAGATCAGAAGAGTTGTTGCTCCTCTTCCTAAAATGGGAGTACATGTGGAGTTGTTTACTACTGTTAAGTAACTCTGAACCAGAATTTGAGCTCTATTCTACTTAGGGCTTTAAACTGAATGTAAAACCCCCCAGTTTTTCTGTTCCAGGCCATCTAAACATTTTTTCAGTTTCAGTTTCCCATTGAAAAGTCAATACAGCACAGAGTGGAAGAGCTAAGAGAAGATCAAGTGCACAAATGCACTTACTGCAAACCGTGGTTTTCAGGAGAACTAAATTTGTTTGGCATCGTTTGATAGGAGATCTGCATTACTTGGCTTGCTTAAAAGTGAAGGAAAAATAAAAAGTGGGATGTGACAAAAATCTAATCCCCTAAACGTCTCTGTTTTTGTTATCTTTACTAGATTATTTTGATATAAGGCCTCCTGACACACAGGCTTGACTGTTTGCATTACAGGAAATGCTGCAATCCCAAGTTTTTTTATGTAATTATTTTTATTCTAAACTAAATAGATACATTCTGAGTCACCTATTTGTCTAATTTTTAAATCTGAATAGTATAAAGCTAATTAAAGCTGCTCTCTTTTAGGGTTTTCTCCTTAGTCTATGAAAGAGAAAATACTGAAACAAGAGTTTGGATATTAAATCTTCACCCATTAATTGTATTTAAATTTCATTAAATTATGTAAAGCAATTTCAAAGCCTGGCAATGAATATGCTGAATCATTTTCTTTGTGTGCACATTTTTTTGCAGACTCTTAGGAGTGTGAGGACTGTTTATATATAATAATTTATTTTGTTGTCTTTATGACCAGGATATATCAAAATAACTTGATATCAGCTCAAAGGCTTCAGCCTTCACTTTCCTAAAAATGTATTTTCTTCTTTGGACAACAACCCCCTATGTTTCTGTTTGGTAAGCAGCAGGAAATTCAAAACCAGAAAATAAATGAGTTCCTATACTGGCCAATGGTATTTTCCTTTAGAATTACTATTTTTTTTCTGCCCTTTTTTTTTTTTTTTTTTTTTTGTCCTTTCAAGGACCTGGTATAGCTGCTCCAACTTTACNTTTTTTTTTTTTTTTTTAACTTCTTTAAGCCTCAAACCTCCCCCAGTGTGTTAGAGGATTATATTGTTGTACTTCCAATCTATATTGCAAACATATTTTTCCTTGCTGTGAAATTTACTGGTCAGTGCAAGAACGGATACGGCAAAGAGATTGCTGTTGCATGGAAAATAAAATTATGCAGTATATGAGCCCAACACACATCTTGGGCAAGATATTTATGTTATAGAAAAGGATCTGACCCCATGAATTTTTACCAAGTTAAACTTCTGGGATATTTGATGTGAGGTTAACTACCAAGGTTTTAATCTCTCTTAAGGAGGAAGGTGAATGGAGCACTGAGTCTGGAAAGCTTTGTGTCTTTCCCCCTCTTTTCTGTCTATTTAACTCTTTCTCTTTTCCCTTTCCTTTCTACAATTGAGAATAATCTTTAATAATTTCCCTCTGCTCTTTTCTTTTGTGAAGCTGTCTATGGAGTCCAAATTTTCCTTTCCTCTCATTTGTCTCTGGGAGAGAGGAAAAAGTCAGTTTGTCCTATTGCAAGACATGGTGTCATTTCCTTCACATTTGCAAATTGTTCTGGTTATTTTAGTGTTAATGGGAAGCAGAGAGCATATGCCATGCACCACAAAACTATCTAGCTGTGGATCTAAAATATAGTGGTAAAATTTAGCTCTTATCTCTTCAGTAGCAGATGTTTACTGGTTTTGGTTATCTGGGCAAGACCTTTGTTCTTAAAAGGATATTTAGAAATGCTCCTTTTTTTTTTTTTAATATGCATTTCCCCCCCATAAATTCTAAAGCTATTTTCATGTAAATCAATCAGAAAATTAAGATTTTTAAAAGTATATTTTTGACCTTATAGAGAAGCAATGAATAATACAGCTATTAGAACAACATTGGAAAGTGTCTTCTTGACAATATTCTGAGTCAGTTACTGAATCTAGCTTTTTCTGGTCTTAGAATTAGGGTGGTTTTATCATTAAGAAGAAAAGTGGATGGATTTGCACAAAGATTTTTCACCAAGGTAAACCATCACACACAATCAAAAAACAAGTTACCAATGGGAGAATGTTTCACAGAACAGATGTGGTCTCTTGCTCTTGATCCTCAAAGGAAGAACATTATCCAAACCAAGCATGGATCTTCAAATTAATGATTCTGCTAGACCCTAAATTTTGTGCCTCAGTATACTCTTCTTCATCTACTGCTTTTTGTGTGTTCCATACATTTCAAGAGTTAACTGACCATGGCATGGCTTCTCTATGTCCACTGTGTCCATCTTGCTTTTCTTTAAAGTGGTTTGACTATGGCTCCAGAGACTCGATGGAATTATGCTTAAAATGTCTTTTGTTTTGGACTTTGCTGCTTCTCTTTCAGACAGAAAGAGCTCATAGAGTTCATGGGTCCAAAAGCCTGTCTTCCCCTTTCTAATATGCTACCTAAACCAGCAAACAAATAACCAAGTGAAAACCAACCACACACGCAATACTACTTCTACTTGCAAATCTAATCTTTCAGAAAAAAAACCCCAGTGTTTCAGTGCATTAATTTGTAATACCTTTTTTTTTTTTTTCAAATTTGTGGCTTTATACATTTGGTAGAAAGGGAGTGAATATTTTTGATGCATTTGTTGAAACACGTATGCTGTGACACTGGACCAATGACTGAATTATGTGTTAAATTTAGAAATTGAGCCTTCATTCTCTGTGTTGTCAGTGCTAAGTATACTTAAGAAGAAAAATATGTCTGGTATTTAATAGTGTTTGGAAGAATTATACCTTTCATAAATGCCAATTTTCAAAAAGTTCTCCCCTATTATCAGGGATATTTTAAACACCAGCTACTCAAAATTAACTTTGGCATTTAAGTGCTGAATGGCTTTGTTAAAACTAGGAGTAAGAAACATTTTAAAATCATACAGGTTATGAAGGCAACGGAAAGCTGTGTTACTAAAGGTTTTAAGAAATTTTAGCTAAATCAGAAGATGAAATGCAAAACCTGAGGAAAGCCTGTGGTTCACCACACACTTGTCATAGGTAGGAGAAATCTCAAACCTGTGAAAAAAAATAATGAATTGCACTGGTTTAAAATAATTAATCTGCAAATACTCACTTTGTTTTTACACATAATTTTGTGCAAATGGCTACTTTGCATGTGTTTTCTGAGATTAGTTTGAAAATATTGTTATGAAAACAAATGAAAAAAATTAACAGGAGAATTGAGTGGAAGTAATTTTTGAAGACAAAGCCATGTTTATATCACCACAGAATAAAAGATGTAGTAGATGGTATACTTTTTGGATATGGTCCTTGGATGAACATTTCCCAACAACACTTGCAGTTGGTGATCTAAGAGGTCTTTTAAGACATTAAAGATTCTTATTTTTGAAGACAAAATATTGCAAAATCAAAATCCATGCAAGTATCATTCCTTTCTGGGAAATTTTTTAGAAAACGACCAGCACACTATGTCATAATAAAGAAAGAGTTTTGGTTTATTTTAATGCTGACTTTTTTTCTCAAGATAGCTGTAGGACTTTATATCTCTCTGATATAGGGAAGGAAAAAACCACAGTGGTCTCCCTCCTGTGTAGCATATCTGATATTTGTTTCTTACTAATGACATGAAAGTTATGTTGCTTTGAACAAGCTGCTCTGTTGTTTGAGGATATCATGTCCTGATGCCAGCTGATTTTTCACCAAATTGAGCCAACAATTAGCAGTGTGTATATCGTCACGGCTTGCTTTGTGCAGATAAAAATCAGTATTCTGATGTTCACAGTTTGCATCTGGGGTGGATTTGTAAATGTCTGTATGCACCATTATGTGAATTCATAACAGTGGAGGAATCTTAGAATGCAACTCAATGCTGTAGATTAGACTATAAAAACCAATTTTATTGTGATTTTAAATTAATATTTTATCAATAATACTATGTGATATTTGGGCTGTTTTACTTGCATTTATTTTATTGTTTTTACCTCTCATTTTAGAAACATTATTTTCTGGTGACATTCACGATAAGCTAATAAATTTGGAGTCTATGTATTACATAACTGTAGTTTTCATAGGGGAGTCATTTGAAACTGCTGATGATAACAGTTGATGGCACTTAACATGTGAAAGAGAATGCACAGGTACAATGGGAGTGGCAGGATCCTGTGCAATCCCTGTGTGGAGGAGAGTGGCTCCTTTGGAGACCAGCTCACAAAACAGAATTACTTAAATGATGGTACTAAACACAAGACAAATGGGATAAACATTTTTCCCTAAAAGCACCGCTTTGTGATCACATCTTTTGTTGCTGAACCTTGCATCAGGTCTGTAAACTGTTCTCCTGAGTTTTCCTATGCCTTGCTTGGAAGTGAATTTCTGTGAACACAAGAAACCTGTGGGGTTTAAGTAGTCCTTGGACAAAAAAATAAAGAAGAGCACACAGAAAACAAATAAGATCTGCAGTCAGTTGTCTGTTTTCTTCACTGATAGATGTGGAAAAAACCCACAAGTGAACCTGGCTGTATTTTCTTCAGACTCTTACAGTGTCATTGATGCTTTAAAGATCAGTAATTCTCATGGGCTGCTTTGGACCCAAACATTGTGAGATCCTGTCCTTGGATGTCCAGACTTGGTGTATAGGATCCATAGCAAAGATGTCCGTGAGATCTCTCTTGAAAGGTCTGTGTGAATCAAAAAATATAAAACAAAGGATAGTTGCCTAACTAGGAGGAAAGACTGGTTAAAAATACTGGAACAATAACAGAATGAAAAATAGAAATCAAACTTTCATGACCTTGTTGCTCTGTCATTACAGGAGGATGTGTTGACACTTCTTGACAGTTACCCCTGGCCAGGTCTGCCTGCACACAGGTGTGCATCCTGGCATCTGCACTGCAGGATTTGCAGGAAAAGCAGTATGGCTTCATGCTGGCTTGATTTTCTGCAAGAAACACCCAAATGATATGGCATTGTTGTCTTTATGTTGGTTGAAGCATCTAGCCAGAGACAAGGCCTGCTTGAAAGGTGTGGTGCACCATCCTGTAATGTATATCCCATATTATGCCTCTATGCAATGTAGGCACAGGTGTGGGGGCCAGGGGTGAATTCTGATTTTGGGATCTGCATCTAGAAAGCTTTTTTCTTTCTTTTCTTTCTTTCCTTTCTTTGCCAACACTAGAAGATACAGTCTACTGATCTTTATTACCTTGTGCTTTTAAAGGCCTAGTTTGTGCTTTGTACACAGATCAGGGATATTGGAAGAGGTAATACAAGGGTGAATTCACAAATGCTTTCCTCAAGGAAATTGTTATTCTTTTGTAAAAGGATTCTACAGAAGAATCTTGAGGTGCTTTGGTACTTTACAGTAGTGTCTGTGATTTTAGTAATGTTTATTTCAACACCGTGAAGAATGGTTTATCAGTTATGTGTGCTTTTCAAGATTGATTTTGACTAAAAGGGTGTGTGTGTGTCATAGTAATGCTTGAGGATAGAAGGAGATGCAAATACCCAAAAAAGCAATGCCAAACAGTTTATAAATATAATAGAAATAAGATGTTGGAAATAAGAAACAGAGTATTTGTCTTCATTCTAATTGCTTAGTCCCAACATTTGGATAAAGATGTTGGCCAGTGGTTTTGATTTCAGGAAATTAAAACTCTTCATCTCTGAACTTCTCTGAGTTGTTAAATAGCATCAGGTATGTATATAGCTCCTTCTCTAGGATAACGGCCATCATTGAGGAGCTTGTATTTTTAGCACATCAACTTAATTTTAAATACTTGCTGCTTGACTTCTTGACTTGGTCCTGTGAATTTTGGTTTGGCTTCTTGATTAGAAGGCAGCATTAGAATCAAAGTAAATGTGGGCTAGACAGCTACTGCCCCGTAAGAAGTTAGCCTTGACATTGTAACACCATCAACAATTATAAAAAACCATGCAATACGTGTATAGTGGTATAACCCTATTTAAAAATGTTCGGCTCACATTTTTACAGAGTAAAACCAGGATTTTAGCACTGTCACAAATAAATTTATGGTTTGTGGTGACAGCAAGATACTACTGTTTCTTAATGCAAAGGTGTCTGCATCACTTTTTGTAAGTTAAATATTTGTTGGAAAAAAGAAAATAATCATACAGAGAAACTAGAATTTTGCCTAAATTTCCTTAGATTTCACTAGATATATTCTGCTTATGTATTGGTGAAAACAACAATGTAATTATTCCAAATGTGTCTTGAGTGGATAAATCATTTAAATGTAATCTACTAGACAGCAGACCTGAGTCTTTCTTAAAAAATTGAATATAACCAAACTTCTTTTAAATGGAAAAATAAAAATCAAACATTTTTGCCGGTGGAGCAATGGAGACCCAAATGGAGGAAGAGACTGTGCTTTGGAATATTTATGGTCCAAACAAAGCAGAGAATATGGAATAAATTTCAGATGATACCACATTTTTCTTAGATATCCAGTTGTGTCTACTCAGGGGGTTTTGTAGGTTACAGGATTTTTTATGCTCAAGTTGTCTTTGCCATGATATTTGATCATGAAATCAAAACTTTCAATATTAATATTTTCTCTATTACTTCTGTATGGGAAATGAGCTTAACAAACTTGAATGGATGAAATGGCTCAGCAACCAGGTATTTTTGTATTTGATGTAGGTTAATGGAGAGACTGAGGCACAGGTGGTTTGGCTGTCTCAAACAAGATTAATAGCCAATGTGTTATGCAGGAAGAGAACTCAAGATTTCCATTTTCAGGGATGCATTGTTTAAATTGGTCATGGGATTACTAAAAAATTCATGTGTTCATGATAGATAGTTTTATTTTTTTACTGCTGCAGTTATTCACTGAGAAGGACAGTTTTCTACACAGAACTATAAATCTCTGCTTGAAATGCAGAGTTAATATTTTCAACAGCTGACCTTTACTGTGTTTTCCAAGTAGGAAAATCACTAATCTTTAAAAACCTTTATGTTAATAGGCCCGGATCCTTAAAACAAAGCATCAATGTGAGTTAAAAACATTGGTCAAGCCTTTGCATCCCAAATAATGCTCTGGGGTTGGTTCCCATGGTTACTGAAGAAAGTGCTTGTTTAGCATCCAGCAGAGAACCCCAGGAAGAGGCAACAAGGGAATCATGGTTTTGGAAAGACCAGGCTGTAATAAGCATGACTGCTGCTAGGAACATCCCTTACAGTCTATCTTCCAATGGTGCTGCTTCTTGTTGGTACTGAACCAATTAGTAGGTAGTGTCATAATGATACAGGTGAAAATGCCTCTCAGGACAGAGGAGAGTTGATTTAAGAACTGTTTGAAACACCTTGTCATTTGCTATGATCCAGGCAATGGGAATTCATTTTCAGCCATTACTCACTATAATAACTTCACTATTTTACTTAACGTACCAGATTGATGCCACTGTAACTAAAATGAGAATTTAACTGCAAAGAACAAATAAAGCCTCCTACCTCCCTTTCTGTTTCTGTCTTAGGGCAAAATTTATACAATAAAATGATGAAAGGCAGCAAGTTTAACTGTTGAAAATGCAAAACGGATGAATATTAAGTCAAATGGTCAGTGCACTTTTTTTTTTTTGACAGCTGAATATTGGTGTCAAAGGGCAGCAGAGGAAAGGTCAAATCCACAAATATCATGATGACTGGGCTGTTCTGAGAATACAGCTGATATAACTCAGCTTGACCTGGTGCAACATGAGAACAACCTTACCTTGAACAAACTCAAACTTCCCCCCTATAATTCAATAAGTGAAAGAAAGCTTCCCTCAGCTCAGAAGCAGTGGAAGCACACACCTAAGGTACAAGTGCTTGATAGATTCACTCACAGTAGAATGAAGGCTTTCATTTTGCCTCAACTCACATTTTAAAAATAATCCCCAAAAATCTACAGAGTCCAGGCCCTGATCCAAATTTTCTCCTGAAACAGGTTCCTTTGCATCCAGCTCTTTTCTTTGGCTGCTGCTTCCCAGGCCCAATGCTCTTGCAGATCTATCCTTTTTCTTCTGTACCTTAATAGTACCCTCAAATTTTCTGCTGGAGAAAATGTTTTTGAAGCTCCTACTAAGATTTGGCAGGCCCTTGCTGGGGCTTTCTCTGGCTGTCTATATTGACTCTACCCCTAATATTTCTAATAAATCCCCCAAAGGCACCAAAATGTTTGCCTGATGCAAAATTTATCTCAGACCATGTGTATCAGTGGTTGTCTTAAAAAATTAAATTTCTTCCACTTTTTCAAAAGTTTAATTTTTTTTTAAATTTGATCTTCTGGTTGTAATAGTAAACCTTACATAAAATTACATGAGCAGAGTTACTTTTACAGTTGAAGTCACCAGGGTAATCCTCTAGAATACTCAGTGAAATCTTATAATATTAATTCAATTTTTAAATCTTGTTTTTTTAATCGCTGTTATTTTTTTGAGACGTCACAGTGAACACCTTTTTTTAAAATTAGAAATTAGCATCTCTGGAAACAAAATGAGTTCTGATATGGATAAATATGCATTTAAAGCTACGCTGGCTGTAACATTGAACATCAGTAGTGTGGGGTGTAAAACTGAAATTTTCTTTTTTTTTTTCTAGTGAAGAAGTATTATCTTCATGACATTTGAATCTAGCACTAAATTTGCCTACTAACAAAGTACTTTATCCCAGTGTCTCCTCCTGCCTGTGACAAATTTAGTATGATCTTCATTTCTATATCCAAGATGAAAATATTCCCAATTTTACAGTTGCAATTTCTGGCATGTTATTTTAACTTTAATTCTGGATTTTATCTAGTATATGATTTGGGCCTGTAATACAATGAAAATTTCTTGGACTATGTATGCTGCTATCTTAATTACTTTTTCAGAGGCAGGGGAAGGGAATGGAATAAATTTGAGTTTTTTAAAAGTAGAGAAAATCTTGCTTTATGGTAATGATTTTAATTCACTCTTAATAAATATTTTTATGTAGAATTAAATCACTATCAAGATCCTCATGTGTATGAGAGCTTTAATTCTCCCTATGTAGTGTGTCAAACTATTTCTTTTATGGTACATCTTGAGTACCACTGTGGGAGGGAAAGAAACTTGTTTCAAAATGAAATTAAAATTAGTAATGAACATCTTGGACTGATGCAGACTTAATCCAAATGAGCTATAATACATAATAATTGCAAACTTTTATGCTGAATTTGATCACATTCCCAGTAGCTCAGGGTAAAGGGATGGTTTCCAAGTACTCACCAGTGACTGAATTTCTAGGAAGCAGAAAAAGATGAATCCTGCGAATGTACCCATGAGGTGAGTATGGAGTACCCGTCTTCCTGAGGGGTGTATGGTTAGGGTATGTTTAGTATGGAAAGTGGAAGAAGTTCCTCTAAAATTGTGGCTGTTCTTCATGTCCGTGCTTACCAGTTCCCAGGAGTTTATGCCTGTATCCACAAAGGCGTTTGGTGGCCATGTACCCTTTTAGTTGCAGGTTGTTGTAGGCTGACAGCAAAATGTACTCACAAAAAATGAGCAACTGCACTGCAGACTCCCTTTAAATCTCTAATGATAGCTGTGCTAGTAAATTATGCAAGTGGATTTCTGAACTCAAAAGTATATATGAAAGAAAATTAAAACCACTCAGGTTTTACATTCTTGCTTACATCTCACTGATTCTAATTCTTATAGCTAGTCCTATGGTGCTTTCAGGTTTCAGCTATTTTTGTTGTTTATATATTATGGTTACAGTCTCTCACTTCTAGATCCCAATACATGACAAAAATCTGTCCCAGAAATGCAAGTGAAAATGCAATTTCTGAAAGGTGTGGTGCTGTATTTTGTCTTACGTATTTCTCTGAGAGCTGACTTCCGTAAATATCCTTGGATGTTGGCATTTTAATACATTTCAAACAAATGAGCATTCACACTCATGTTATAGGATTTAAAAAAAATTATACGAGGACTGTGGCTTTAGTGACTTGAGGCTTGTAAATCTGATCCTATCCCAAAATGCTGGTGAAGTAGGATTGACAGCTTCTTTCCAACTTTGAATTTATATATCCTGCTTTAGTTCTGTGTTGATCAGTAAAAAAGCATGTTTAAAATATCTATTTATCATTTGTCAATTTTCATGTTTTTATGCTTTCTTTTTTTTTTTTTCCTATCAACCAGTCAGGTGATATAAACCATAATTTAAGAAATCTCTAATAGCAAGGAGAATGATATGACAGAGGATCAGCTGAAGTTTATTTGGGCAGCCTGACTATACCAGGACAGGAAAATCCCTGTTCTTTACAACTACCTCTTTACACCTAGTCTGAACTTGGCACTTTGGATTCTTTTTCATTTGAGTGGACTGAACAGATGTCATGTTCCTCTCAGTTGATAATGGTAGTCATGAGAAATGGGCATGAAATGAAAAAATCTTGACTCAAGCTCTAAAATCGTACAACATTGGCATCTGGATGATAGGAGATATGGGCATAATATCTGTATTACACATTGTTGTAGGCAAAAGTAGCTCATGGAGGAATTTTACTTAATTTTCCTAATTATTTCTATTTAACACAAACTTTTCATCACTGATTCAGGCTATAAGAGACAGAAAATAAACAATCAAGCACCTTGGGAAAGAACTCTCCCTCTTCTGAGCTCAATATCAGTCCAACACCTCTCCTCCCCCATCATGGTCTCATGTCCCCTTTTGCTGGATGTTGCACTTGGTGCCTCACAAACCCTTGGTGCAGGAGGCTGGGGACCATGTGTCACACTTTGTCTCTGTTGCTCCTCTGCTTCTACTGGTTTTCCTCTGCCCCACCTGTGCATCACCCATGACTGCAGTCCCTTAGTCCTTTGTGTCCCTGCCCCAGTGAGAGTTGCTCAAGGCCATAGTCCCTTAGAAGTGGAGGGAAAAAAAATCTTATTTGTTATCTAGTATCTGTCATCAGTGTTTACCATGCTGCAGTTTTTTGTTTTCCATTGATAATTTTTTAATTAATAAACTAATAAAACCCCCAAAACACTGATGAGACAATGATTTAAGCTGAGTTTGCTGCAACATCTGGTCTGATTTTGGTAGCCAGTACCTCTGTATTTTGCTGGATGCATACTTTTAGCTACACTTGGGAAACGGATGTAATATTGCCCTGAGAGGAAACATTTGCACTGAAGGTGTGCAGGGAAATTGCTAATTCTTCCATTCTGTCTCCTCAAGAAGCTCAGTTATTGAAAAGCTAATTATTCATCTGTAGGCAGCAATGGATGAAATTGCTACCTGGAACTGGGAGACTGGAAAGAAATGACACATGTTGTAATAAACACCCTTTTCCATCAGTGACAATGGCAAATATACTACTCCGTAAAAATCTTATCATTTCATGTTAAAAAAAAGGAATAAAAATATGTGAGAGCTGAATAAACCCACCCAGCAAATCAAATATTTCTTATGATTCCCTTAGGAAAAAGGTGATAGTGATCATAAGCAAGTCTAGGAACTAATTAAGCTCTATTTTGAATGTCTGAATGTAACTCTATAAATAGAAAGTAATAACAAGTGATAATAGCAGGGACCTTTATTTGTTTTGATACAAAACTCATTAGCATTACTAAAATACTTTCCACTGTCTGATGTAAGCTTGTTTAATGATTAGTGAGTGCTAAAGTATTTTGAAATCTAGGGAATAAACAGCTTTTTGTTTGTTTGTTTGTTTGTTTATCACAGAAAGCTAGATGTTTTTGTATGCATTTTTTAACAAGTTATCTCTAGGACAAATGGAAAGGTGCTATAGAAAACCCTGAGCTCAGTGTCATTGCATAGGTTTGTGGTGAGCTGGCTTTCATCTGCAAAATCTTCCTCTTTTCCCAGAGGCTTGTTTCTTTGCTGTCGGTCAGTATATTTTCTGCTGTGCAGATGCAGCGATGTGTGGATTCCACTGGAAATCAGGATCGCTGATAGGAACCTGGGTTAAAGAAAACCCCAAACCTCTTCCTAGAGGAAACCAGTGTACTAGTGCTTTTCTATCAGGGTTCTAAATAGCTATATTATTATTTTCAGTTTTCAGAAATTGCATTGGAACATCTGGTTCACCTTTCTGATTGCCAAAGCTGTCTGCCATTAAAAAAACTGGCATAAATACAGGTGGTTTTCAGTAAGCTGTTACCAGGCAGGGGAGAGGAAAAAGTACAGGTGCTGTGCTCCAGCTTCAAAGTTTCATTGTAGCTAGGGATCAAAATGTTACTTGGAAAAACACAAAAAGATGACTATAGCCAAGTTAGAAAACTCATGAACATGTTCCTCTGGAAATTTCCAGCATCTCTTGTTTATGTTTGTGGCATTTTCAGCCCTTCTTTGATTAAATCCCAGAAAGAATTCTGTGACACTGGCTGTTTTGTTGGAGCTCCACTGAGCGAAAAATAGTATTAGTCCTTTGACCTGGTTTTGGATTGCCTGACTTGTTTCATATTAGATGCCACTTGATCCAAGTATACGAAGACGTATAAATAAACTTGAGCTATAGGGGAAAAAAGGGTGTATGTAAGAAAAATTTGAGATTTTGAAGTGTTGATGTTTAGAGCTAACAAATTAAAGTTTATCATTTTTGCATGCTGAATGAAAATTTGATATTATTTTAGGGCTCTGGTGTTTGATATTACAGTTTTAAGAATCAAAAGGATGAAATAATTATTACTTATGATGCATTCAAATATCTTAGCCAAATAGTAAGGATAGATGATTACCTAAGGAACTGTGAGAAATCTCTTGTACTTTGACACTTCAATGGTGGGGAAAAAAAGAAAATGGCACTCCTCCACCTAGCACAGTCTGAATTCCAGCCCTTGCATTCATAAGCTAGCCTTTGAGAATAACTGAAAGGATATTACATCCTGTAAATCTGTACTTTGAACTTAGTACCTAAGAAAGGTGCTGGACACTGGACTGGATCACTGTGAAACACTACCTTGCATAAACAAGGTAAAAAAATGAATTAGGGGCCCACTAGCAACAGCTTTAATATGTAGAAAGTTCTGGTCAGAGTCTTCCTTTCAGGAAAGAGAACGAAATCTTGAAATCAGAGAAGCAAGTCTCACAAAGGCTCTGGAAAGAAGTTGCGATCATATAAAATGCAATTGAAAGAACATCCAGAAAAATCAGAAATGGAGTCACTACCTCGAATTGGGCTGAGATAAAAATAGGGCCAGGGAAAAGGACCAAACTTGCAAAAACTACTTCAATTCATGTCCTAAAATCTGGGAGGAAAGGCAAATAGGAGAGAGGGGAAGAAATGAAATATTAAAAATAAAAAATAAAAAATAATCCATGTGAACACAATAAAAGTGAATGGGATGACAAGATGTTAATGGAAATGGACTGAAGATTTCCACATTAGTCCTCTTTGAAATCACAAGATTTAATTCTATTTCCATGTTTTTGTAACATGCCAACATTTTGCCAATTCTTAAGCCAACTGAACAATATTCAGGCTGCTGTTTTGCTGGTTGAGTCTTTGAAACGCTGACCAACTCCATTCCAGATGCTGGCAAAAAGCCTGTCCAGGTTTTCCCTCCAGCTGACTCCATTCCAGACTCCAGGAAAAAATCCAGTCTGGGTTTTCCCTCCAACCAACTCCATTCTGGATTCCAGGAAAATCTGGTCCGGGTTTTCCCTCCAACTGACTCCATTCCGGATTCTGGAAAAATCCAGTCTGGGTTTCCCCCTCACACTGACTCCATTCCAGACTCTGAGAAAAATCCTGTCTGGGTTTTCCCTCCAACCAACTCCATTCCAGACTCTGGGAAAAATCTGGTCCTGGTTTTCCCTCCTACTGACTCCATTCCAGATTCTGGGAAAAAACAGGTTCTGGTCTTCCCACCATCAAACTCTATCTCAGAGTCTGGGAAAAATCCAGTCCTGGTTTTCTCTCCAACTGACTCCATTCCAGATTCCAGGTGGAATCCTGAAAGTCTTCCTTTCAGGAAAGGGAATGAAATCTTGAAATCAGAGAACCAGGTCTCACAAAGGCTCTGGAAAGGAGTTATGATGGAAAGAATGCAGTTGCAAAAAATGAAACAGTGGAAATGGAGTGACTGCAAGCAAATGGACTGAGATGGAAAGAGGGGCAGTGCAAAAGAGGCAAGACTTGCCAAAAGGACTCCAATTGAAATCCAGAAATGAGGGAAGAAATGAAAATAAAGAGAGAGGAGGAGACACCACAGGAATGAAATCTTAAAAGAAAAAAACAGGCAAAATTAGGAAACCAAGTGAAAATATTAAAGGGAATGCGATGCCAAGAAGTGCAGGGAAAGGCAGTGAAGCTTGCCCAGTTCACCTTCATTGAAATGGCAAGATTTCGTTCCCTTCCCTGAAAGGAAAGTCTTCCTTTCAAGAATGGGGATGAAATATTTTGTATTTCAGTGAGGATTTATGTGACAAGCTTTGGTCCCTTTCCCTGCACTTCTTGGCATCCTCTTCTTTTTCATTGCTTTTTCTTCATGTCGGAGTGTTTCCTTGTTCTTTTGAACCTTTCATTTTTTTAGTTTCTTTTTCTCTCTCATTCTTTACCATGTCTCCCTGATTTTAAAATTTAAATTTTTATAATTTTTGCAGAATTATTTTTTTTTTATTTCCCCTCATTTGATCCCAGTCTTTTTTTTTTGCTGTTACTCCTTTTCCAGATAGTTTGATTTTTTTCACTTGCCTTTTATTTGATCGTATCTCCTTTCCAGAGCGTTTTGTTTTGCTTTTTTCTTTGATTTCAAGATTTCGTTCCCTTTCCTGACAGGAAGACTTTGCTTTCTGGAAAGGGAATGAAATCTTGCCATGTCAATGAAGAATAACTGGGCAAATTTTAGTGCCTTTCCCTGCACTTCTTGTCATCCCATTCACTTTTTTTTTTTTTGTTTTAAATTCTTGTCAGATTTTATGTTGGTGTCCTGAGCTGCTTACCGGCTAGCTGTAGCTCTTTTACCAACATAAAAGGAAGGCTTGGTGAGCTTGGATCTCAGGCTGGAGCATGGTCTGAGATGTGGAAGAAAGAGCGGACTCTTTGCGTGGGTTTCAAGAGATTTTATTCCAGTGAACTCCACGTGCCAGAGTGACTTTGGACCCTCGGTTCTCCCCTTAAATACTCAGGGCCTCCCCCAAGCAGAGGAGAGGTTAGGACCACTGAGGGAGACTGAAGGGTGTGACTTGGGACAGGGATGCTTAACACAACAATGAGAAAGGTGGGTGCTTGAGCACCTGGTCGAATAGAAGGACTTCTTCCCCAGGTCTTTCAGGGTGATTGACAATGTTTCTCCCCCAGGGAAATACGAAGGGATTTTGGGGTAGGGGATGCGGAACGAACCATTATTTATAAATAACAAAACTCCATAGAATTTAACAAACCTTAAATTCACACTGCTACTAGATTTTTTTCATTTTTTTGTTTTGAACACTTCATTTCTTCAGTTTCTTTTCCTCTCTCCTTGTTTACCATTCCTCCCTGATTTCAGAATTTAAATTAGAATAATTTGTGTAAAATTTGTTTTTATTTCCCCTCATTTCATCTCAGTCCATTTGGTTGCTGTTTCTTGTTTGTTCCCAAAATTTCTGATTTTTTTCAATTGCATTATATTTGATCATATCTCCTGTCCTGGTTTATAGCGAATTTGGGAGAAAACCCTTGAAACAGGGTTCCTCTGGAGAGCAAACATAAATGCCCCTGCCCGCCCCCATCCTGTCCAGGAAAAGAACTTTCTCTGAGAAAAGTGGAAAAACTATTTTTTTAACAAACAAAGTGCCCAGAAGCATACAGACTGAATAATATGAATCAATATAACCTCTTGTTCTGGGGTTAGATGGCAAACAGAGAAAGTCCTTGCTGTGGGTGTAGCTCGACCCAGTCAGTCCCTTTTTGGTCCCTCCGGTCGTCCAGCCCCCGTTGGGCTGCAGTTGCCAGCTCCCTGTTATTCTTCTGGATTTTTCAGTCCAGAGCAGGTTTAAACAGTCCTTAGAAAAAGGAAAAAAAAAAAAAAAAAAAAACAGTCCAAGAGGCTTCTTTGCCTCAGCTAGCTAAACGAACTAAAAGCAAAAAAGATCTCTGTCTGGCCGCTGTCCGTGCCTCAAACAAACCATCATCCTGAGGAAGAAGAAGATGCAGAAGAGT